>CAUYQV010046629.1:0-13789 GCA_963574575.1 Galagoides demidoff
AGTAGCTGGGACCACAGGTGCCCGCCACAACGCCCGGCCATTTTTTGGTTGCAGCCATCATTGTTGTTTGGCGGGCCCGGGCTGGGGATTCGAACCCACCACCTTAGGTGTAGGTGGCTGGCGCCTTAGCCGATTGAGCCAACAGGCGCCAAGCCTTTCTTTCTGTTTTTTTGTCTACACCAAATTCACTCCTACCTGAAGGCAACATCTCTTGTTCCCTCTGCCTGGGATATTCTTCTCCCAGATAGATCTTCACAAGGATAGCAACTTCTTGTGATACAGGTTTTAGCTCAAAAGTAAGGTCTGAGAGGCCTTCTCTGAGCACTTCAGTTCTTCCCCTCCGGCCACCCCTGACCAAGGCACTTTCCAGTTTTACACCTGTTCCACTTCTTCCCCTCCTTATCTGTAGTGTTCACTGCCACATCCACAGCAACAAGAACAATACTTGGAAGACAGGATGCACTCAAAATTTCTTACAGAATGCATGAATGAAATCTATTTTCATCTCTCTTTTGCTATAGATATTTTTTTTCTTTCCTTCTGCCTTTTAAAGGGAAATATGCAAACAGGTAGTTTCACAGGGAAGGGTGGGGAACCCGCAGCCTTAAGGAAACTTGTAGTGTTCCTCATTCTTAAATTCTGCCTTTTGACTGAATCTAAATTTTACATAACAAACCCTTTTATTAAAAGGGGTGCAGCAGAGAATGATGAATCTTTTCTTGCCTCCTTTAGTGCTTAAAAAAAGAATGATCTTGAAGATTTTGAAATCAGAAGGCTGCAGGTTCCCCCGAATTGGAAAGGTAGTTACTGGAAATAATGCTGGACTGAAAGAGTGCTTCTCTAACTAAAATATCAAATGCTGAATTACTGGGAAACCATCTAGCTACCAGTTACACCAGAAATATAATATCCCTAGTCTTCCTTTTTAACATGTAACATCAGTTCCCATGATTGGTTCTGATAATGGTTTGGGAAATTCAAGAGAGGCTACCTACAAACTTTGCAGGGAGTTAGGATTAGCCTATTATTCACTACCAAAGGCCTCTGAGAGCACCCCTTCTATTTTCAGTGAAGCTAACTTCCAGTTACCTGGAAACAGATGCCTCCAAATAGTGGGGGGCAATCCCTTTGCCTACAGGCAGTAATATAGTTACCTAATTTCCTAATACTGCCCAAGGCCTAATTTCAAGTCTAGTCTTTTACCTCATACAAAAGCAGAAAGAATGGGATCAGGGATGAGGAATCCTACATTCTCACACACTAGACCCCTGGGTCAGGCAGGAATGTCCATGTAGGTAAAGATGTTGTTTGGAGAAGGCTATAATGGCAGGGGAGGTGCAATAAGGGGCTCTCCAGTAGGGTGGGGCTGACATCCAACCCTGTGGCTTTCTTTAGTGCTCTGGAATACAAGGCTGGCCTACCTCTAGTGAGCCCAAGGAGAGAGGAGCTCTGACCATCACAAGCAGAGAGGCCAAGGTATACAAAGGTGTGGAAATTGCATCTTATTCAATTTTCTACCTTCAGCCTCTGAAAAGTATTTTGCACATTAAAGGTACTCAAACAAGGTTGTCAAAAATGGAATAATTATTATTATTATTATTTTTTTTTTTTTTTGAGAGAGAGAGAGTGAGAGTCTCACTTTGTCCCCTGGGTAGAATGCTGTGGCATCACAGTTCACAGCAACTTCAAACTCCTGGGCTCAAGTGATCCTCTTGCCTCAGCCTCCTGAGTAGCTAGGTCTACAGGTGCCCAGCTATCTTTAGAGACAATGTCTCACTCTTGCTCAGGATGGTCTTGAACTCCTGAGCTCAAGCAATCCATTCACCTTAGCCTCCTAGAGTGCTAGGATTATAGGCATGACCCACCATGCCCAGCCTGGAATAAACTGAATTTAATTCCAACTCAGGCTAACTCATAGTGCTGATAAGTTTTCCCATTTACAAAATGGGAATAGCGTGGGACATAACCACGAGATGAACTCTACCTAACCAAATCAAATATTTTGACCTGGTTGCTTATACTCCCACATTAACCTGAAATAAACTTACTTTAAAAATAAAGGAATATCTTTAGTATCAAGTATTTGAGATTGAAGTGAGTTTATGAGTTCATTTATCAAACTCTAAAAGAAATAAAAGGGATGATAGTTTGGTAAATTGTCTCTGTGTTTCTCTAATATGGACATTTTAGTGGCTAAAAGCAGTACTCTTTTCCAACATTTTTAATTCCATAAAGCAGGCAGTCTAAGTTGGGAGAATTTACATTTTTCTTAGGGATTGTAATACAGTGAATGAAAACAAAACTGCCAGTACTCAAAAAGCACAGGAACAGACACCTTGCTTGATGGTATTCTAAAAGACAACCTGTAATCTTACTTTACTTCTGATGGGCTTTCCCCTCCAATTTCCTATCTTTAAGAGTCTTCCATCATCATTAAGTATCATCTCAAATGCCTTTGTAATGCCATAAGCAGATTATAAGCTTATAGGGATAACTCTCCATTTTCTGACAACTGTATCTAAGAGGTTTTTCCCACTATAATTGGAGTTGAGAGATCTGTGTGTATATGCCTACATGGTTGGGTTGTATGTTGGGTGATATACTTTTTCCTGATCACACAGTCATGGCCTGAAGGAAAAAAAATTTTTTTTAAAAGACTAATATAAAGTCTCACCACCCAGAGAAAAACATAATTAACATTTTTTTACATTATTTATAGTCCTTCTTTCTTATCTTTATACACACATCTTATATATATTTAACAAAATCTGAATCATATTGTACATATTATTTTGTTAAATATGTTTCACAACTATTAAGCATTAATATATTACTCCAAAATATATGTAGCAATACCATCTATGAAAATAAAATGGCTTCATCTGGGGCTCTAGAACCAGTTCCACATATGCTAATTATTAATGAGGTGGTTATGGAGATAACTTAGCTAATGATGATAATTAAGTTTATAATTGTATGAATATTAATCCTCTACCCTGACAACAGAGGCTTAAAACATGATCTTGTAATGGTTAGTACCCTAAAAATGTACCCTTAAGAGGCAGAGTAACTCTTCCAAGAACCAAACCATAAATCCCAAAGAGGTGGTGCTGGCTTCTGGTTTATACATAGGTGCTCCCTACACAGAATCCCATCAGGCTAGAAATATCAATTTAAAATGAAAAGTCTAGCTCAGCATCTGTGGCTCAAGCGGCTAAGGTGCCAGCCACATACATCTAGCAGGTGGGTTCGAATCCAGCCCAGGCCTGCAAACAACAACTATGGCTGCAACCAAAAAAAAGCTGGGTGCTGTGGAAGGCACCTATAGTCCCAGCTACTTGGGAGGTGGAGGCAGGAGAATTGCTTGAGCCCAGGACTTGGAGGTTGCTGTGAGCTGTAATGCCAGGGCACTCTACCCAGGGTGATAGCTTGAGGCTCTGTTTTAAAATAAATGAAGAAAGAAAGAAAAAAAAAAAAAAGAAAAAGGCTATTTTCCAACTTGGAAATTCTCAGAGAATTTCTATTTTGTTTGCAAAACAATAGTGAGGGAAGATTAAAATAATGAAAATGCAACTACTTTCTCACATTATTTGGTAAGTAACGTTAGCCAAAAGATAATATAGACAAGAATTAGGCAATTTGAATAAGCAATGACATATTTTTCTTCCCTGTTAAAAAAAAAGGAAAGAATTCTATCAGCTTTTACGTAAGAATTAATAAAGGATAACTTCCAGAAATTAGTGGCTTTACTAAAATCCACCTTTTGCTTCCTAAACTTTCTGACAAATTCTTTTCAATGATGATATGTAACATGTTTACTGCGTGCATCTTCAAAGTTGACATTACTTCTTCTTCAATTTGAATAATAAACTATAGCCATTTAAATAAGTCTTACTTCTACTTCAAGTAGGTAGGAAAAAATATTCAGAGGGAAAGGTAAGTAGAATGTTAATGAAAGTACCCTTTGCACTTACATCAGTAAAATGAATTAAGTAAACTGCCTGGCACTCAGTAGATATCAACATAAATTTGCTCCATGAGTTTACTAAAGGTTCCACTTCAAGCATACCCAGTATTAAAAAGTAATATTTATACAATGCAAATTACAGAGTAGATTTAGGATTTATCTTGATACACAAGTTGATTTTTAAATTTTGGGAGGATAAGGAATATGCATGACAACTTTGATATTTGGATTTTGGTTTTCTGTGTGCCTATTTTTTGAGACAAAGTCTCATTGTACTGCCTAGCCTAGAATATAGTGATGTAATCATTATTCACTGCAAACTGTAGCCTCAAACTCCTGATTTTGAATGATTTCCCCTCATCAGCTTCTCAAGTAGTTGGGAATATGTAGACTGACATCTGCTTAATCTTTTCTTTTTTCTTTTTTTAGAGATAGGGTTTTGCTATGTTGTCCAGGTTAGTCTCAAACTACTGGCCTCAAGTGATCCTCTTACTACAGTCTCTCAAATGGCTGGGTTTATAGGCATGAGTCATGGCACCTGGCTTTGGGTTTTTAACTTCTTTTAAAAGTTATATTCTGTCTTGGGCAGTGCCTGTGGCTCAAAGGAGTAGGGTGCCAGTCCCATATGCCGGAGGTGGTGGGTTCAAACCCAGACCTGGCCAAAAAAAAAAAAAAAAAAGTTATAAAGTTATATTCAGTCTTTAATGAGCAATCCTTACAGCTATTAGCAGTAAGTAAACATGGGAGACATATTTTCTCCTCTGCTCTTTCATCTCTTCTTAAAATTAATGTTTTAAGAAAATCCACAAATTTAAAAACAAACAAAATAGTATGCAATTTGATAGCATAAGAAATCTGATCAAAATGAAACTTTAAAATGGCTACTAAACAGACAGCTAGATCATTTACTTATATATATCAACTCTCCTTGGTCTGAGAGTCATTTGAAGTCACTGTGAAAAGTGCTCAGAGTATCAGTATTGAAACTACAACTAACACTAATTTTAATATGTAATGATATGATAATAACTTCTCATGACATAGAATGGACATGAAAAAAATCCATGGAATGGCAAAAAGAAAAAAAATCCAAAGAGGAAAGGGAAGATTGCAAACATGAGCACAATAAAAGTTTTTTCTCTTTCTCCAAATTTCACACACTTACAGAGCATGGACTCTGACCATATGCCATGGCTGATAACCATTTTGAATGTGTTTTTCTCACTGAAAAATTCAGTGCAAGAGTGTATCACATTTTAAAGTGATTTTTTTTACAGGGTGGGTGGAAATACTTCCAATGCCTGGGCGTTATCTCCAGATGCTTCTATTCCAAACTTCTCACTATTCTTGGATGATAAATCTCTTTAAGGATCTCTAATAAGGAACAAATTCTAGATTTAATTCTTTTCGGGGATTATTTTAAAAAAAAAATCAAGCATAGTTCTCTTTCTTACCTTCATTGTTTTTTATCCTAAATGGCTTTTTAATGTTATGGCGTCTAACAGGATTTCTATTCAGCCTAAAAATATTTTTAGGCTGAGTGTAATGGCACAATCCTAGCACTCTGGGAGGTCAAGGTGGGAGGATCGCTTGAGCCTAAGAGTTTGAGGTTGGAGTGAACTATGATGATACCACTGCACTCTAGCCTAGGCAACAGAGTCAGACCCTCTCTCAATAACAAGAAGAAATATTTTTGGAGGTCTGAGAATTATTTTGAAGCATAGGATTTAAAAAAGGAAAACACTACTTAGCTAGTGTATAGGGTATCTCCTGCTTTAGCATTTCGATTTCAATAAGAAACATGTGTTTGGTGAGTCTGCACATAGAATATATGCCCTGTGGTAGTATCTAAAACGAAGTATACCTGATTTATTAAAGGGAAATTGTCCTTTACTGGGTGTACCATTAAAGAGCAAATTCCAGGCTTGGCGCCTGTGGCTCAAGCGGCTAAGGCGCCAGCCACATACACCTAAGGTGGCGGGTTTGAATTGGCCCGCCAAACAACAATGATGGCTGCAACCAAAAAAAAAAAAAAATGGCCAGGCGTTGTGGCGGGCGCCTGTGGTCCCAGCTACTGGGGAGGCGGAGGCAGGAGACTCGCTTGAGCCCAGGAGTTGGAGGTTGCTGTGAGCTGTGATGCCATAGCACTCTACCCAGGGGGATAGCTTGAGGCTCCCTCTCAAAAAAAAAAAAAAAAAAAAAAGCAAATTCCAAATGTGCATATTCTATTCAATGAGTGTCTTCTTCCAACAAGGAGTTACAGAAGTCTAGTGTTTTAGTAGTGTGAGGGTCCCTCTGTGAACCAGGGAACGATAAATAAGTTTTAGAGTCCAAATTCACAATATTGTCTTGGTAAATCTTCATTTGTCGGTTTTTGGTTTTTTTTAAACTTGTCTTGTAATGAAATAAAATTCCCAGGACCTTTAAAGTAAAAAAATGTTATTTGTATATCTTTAACCTACAAGTATTGATGTTTAAAATATGACTAAAAAGGCACAGAGACACATTTTAAACTTCAGTACTTGCCCTCTTGATTAGAAATTCCCAGGACCTTTAAAGTAAAAAAAAGTTATTTGTATGTCTTTAATCCACAAGTATTGATGTTTAAAATGTGACTAAAAAGGGACAAAGACACATTTTAAACTTCAGTACTTGCCCTCTTGATTAGAAATGGAAACACTGAGATAGTGAATATGGCAGGATTCCTCTTAGGATCACCCCGTGCAGATTAGCCATCGATCCTCCATCATTAGCCAATCCAGTAACACAAAACTGAACAACTGTACTCCCCCCCCCACCCCAGTACACGTGATAAACTTTGAGCAGTAACTCACTGGATAGCAGATCCCAATTTTCAGACATATTACTAATTAAAGGGCTTGTGATTGCCCCAAAGTATCCTGGTTCTACCAATAGTCTTTCAAGTGCAACTGTGTATAACAAAGCCAGGTATTTCCAAATGGCCCTAGAGAAACTCAGTATATGCTTTTCACATGTAACACAATCTGTCCTCTGAATGCTAGAACCCCAAATAAAAGATGCACTACCTTAGATACCTAACTTGGCAACCAAACAGACTTTGTACAATTACAACTTACAGACATGCAGTATATACAATCCCCCAAAGACTCCAAGCTTATGAATCTAACTCCCTGTGAATTTTATTGCAGACTAATTTTTCTAAACTGGAAACAGTTGAGATTCATCCCTAATGCAGAGTTGAGAATTAGAGATATTCTTAGTTATCAATTTATGTTTTCCTTCAAAACACTTAAAATATAAATGCCTGAGAGAGGCAGTACAGAATTATTGGAAAGTTACCAGTGGAAACCCTTGATTCACAAAGTTAAATAGTCTTGAAGGTACAGAACTGTATCAGACCAAGCTAGTACTCTTCAGAGATGCAGAGAATTGGTTGAAATGTATGTTAGCACTTCATAGTATCAAAAATGAAACAAAATGCTTCTTATTTCATATTTTGAAAAGCAAAACTCCTTTTTAATAGAATCATGAATCTTCAGTTTTCTCCTTTATTAAGGGAAAAATGTGATTCAGCAAAACAATGGCCTTACCTAGGCATTAAAACATAGGTATTCAGCTTTTTTTTAATTTCTGATTTACATGACAAAAGAACTATATTTTCAAAAATAAAGCCTTAGGATCACACAATAATCATTGCTTCTAACTTTGTTTTGCAATGATAAACAGACTTCAGGATGGGAAATTCCTTATGTACATGGCTACCTAACATGTCTCCTATAATACAGAAGAGCTTATGTTTATAGATAAATACATACAAGAAGACTGAACTAGTAATTGCAAAGATAAATATATTAGAAGGAGATATATGAGAGAAAAGAAATTCAGCCACATAAATAATGTGCTAAAAGACTTCATTCTGAGAGAACCATCATGAGGAAACAGTCTGAAGTGGTATTAAACTCAATTCTATAAAACAGACAAAGCTAAAGTATTCTTGTTCAATTACCAAATACTGGTATAGGACTACTGTAGACCAATTACATTATAGAATAGTTGCTAGGTATAGTTTTTAAGCCACTAAAGAGAAACTCTGCAATAGCGATTGTGGGTATTTAATTTTAACCCTTGGTAGGAAATGAAGAAGGATGATTTTTTTCTCTTAGTCAGGAAATCAAATAACAAGCAAATCAGACTTCCCAGATTCACAGCACAGACCCAGCAGCTTTAAGCTGTTTCACAGATACATAGTACAATCACCTCCAGAGAGAAATCTACAATTTCCTACCCAAAGATTTTTTAGGTGGTAAAATCCCTACCAAAAAACCAAAACAAAACAGAACAATCAAATTGACATTCAAATGGGGAGGTTGGAAAGCAAACCATACTTAGTCTAGATAAGTGGCTCTGTCTGTTGTAAAATTTAACCCTTTGGAGACATAAACAACAGAATGCCTACATCAAGGGCTTGGATATTCTGCTTCATTGCTGAGTGGAGCCAGCCAGAAAACCATTTTTTTGCTGCCACAGAGATAATGCCACTAATGTGACCCTGGGCTCAGAGCAAAGAGCCATGATCTCCTGTAGCCAATTAAGGAGTGGTGTGGACCAGGCTCCAAATGAGCTGTACGGCAGTGGCCACTCAGCACTTCCTTCCCAGTAGAGCCAGGAGAAGGAAAAGAAAACCAGAGACCATAAGCCTCTTCCAGAGATACAAGGAATTTTCACAGTGGGTAGCAGATTCCCTACAAATGAAGTGCAATGAAAAACAGTCTCACCGCCAGCAGCCGAGGCACAAACAGACGATGCCCCATCCCCAGAAGTTCCAGCACGCGGCACGCATACTCATTCACCAGCTTGCTCCTCTCGTCGTGCATGTCCTGGGACTTTTTGACAGGAGGTGTGAGCTTAGCAGCTGGGGCTGGGCAGGGCACCCCTTCTTCCATGAGCAGTAAGTAGGTATCCAGAATGAGAAAGATGGATCTCTTATCCACAATTTTAAAAACTGCAATGGGAAGGGAGCCAGGCTTAGGTCTCCCCGGGAGGACGCACAAGCCAGTGTGTGGTAGGAATTGTCAGCTAATGTATCCACAAGAAAAACATTTTGGCTGTATTATCCACTGTGCAAGAGCCCCAAAGTAGACTGAGGAATGAAAATGAAATCAAATAGCGATCTAAATAAAAAACGCCAAAAGCAACCAAATGTAAGAAAATGGCCAGGAGTGATGCAGGAAGAGTTCAGATACATGTGTAAAAACGGACAAGCTGCTTACAAGCGTCTAGCATGTGAGAGTGTGTGCGTGTGTGTGTGTGTATATGTGTGAGAGAGCGTGTGTATATCTATGTGTGAGCAGACAGCAGCAGCAGTAGCCAGGAAGCCGGGGCAGTTGTGAAGCTGCAAGGAGAAAAGGATGAGCTCATTGCAATCCTTGATTCGTGACAAGCAGCGCTGTTGCTGCCGCCGCCGCTGCTGCTGCTGCCTCTTGCTGTGAATCAGTAATGAAGGGGTAGGAAAGGAAGGGGAGGGAAGAGGAGGAGGTAGGTGAATGAGCATGCAGAGCGTGTCTCAGGGGAGAATGCTGTAATAAGAAGCCAATGGCGAGCCATTGGACAGATGCGCTTTCCCTCCCAGTCCACCTTCAATCAGTGTTAGTCTGACAGCTTGTGCTGTTGAATCCTAAACCCACAGACAGATGAACTAGCTTTTCCTAACATGTGATGCTCACAAAAAATCAGCCAGCCAGCCATCTCAAAGGCTGACCTTTATTCACTCTTGCTTTCTAATAACAAGCACCTATCTTACTGTGTATTTAAAACAGGATGCTCCAATCCCTGTTAGACTGTTGAAATCTCCACAGAACAGAGGTATTAGGGTACACTGGTAGAGTATGGACAGAAGAGCGAAGGACCAAGCATACAAGAAATGACACACCCTCAAGTTGAAGTGTTTATGCAATAATAATGACTTTTGCAATGCCAGGATGTACAGA
Source organism: Galagoides demidoff (assembly GCA_963574575.1). Classification (NCBI taxonomy): domain Eukaryota; kingdom Metazoa; phylum Chordata; class Mammalia; order Primates; family Galagidae; genus Galagoides; species Galagoides demidoff. The sequence continues at coordinate 9,937 of CAUYQV010046629.1, forward strand.
AGCATTTCTGCAAGCTGGAAAGCCTGGCCACAATTAAAAGGAAGATTTTTATAAACACACACACAACATGACTAAACATAAAAACATAACAGAATGTTAAGAGTATATATTTAAAGAACTAGAAAAGTTGAGATTCTCAAACCAAAAATAGCTTCCTTCTGCCACAGACCTTGAGAAACACTCACTTAATAGTTCAGAACATTGTTCTGATTACCTCTGGTCAAATTAATTCTTTCCTAGTAATAATATAACTGAGATTTACCCATAGCTTAAAATTTTACAATCTCAGTGCTAAAGTGTTACAAGAAATTAATAATTTCTTTGATGTGAAAAATCAGTTTTAGCCAAAGAAAGACAAAAAGACAAATCATCTCTAGGCACAGTCTCCTGACTTTATCTTAACAATTAACCAGTTAGGATAAACAAATAACTGGTTAATTATCATACTAATGAATCCATAGTTCACATTTTCATTCTGCAGTTCTGTAGTTTTTCCTACAAGTTATGGCATGGTATAAAAAGAAAGAGGGCTAAGAGAAAGCAAGTTTTTTCTGTGTTTTAGTTTTCTACTCTGACAAATAAGAGTTATCCATCTGCAAGTAACCAGATAGAAACATATTTATTTTTTACCCATCTAAATACAGAGAGAAAAAAAAAAGAACTATATATATGTATGTATATGTATATAGGCATATCTCTGTAGTCGCAGTTAAATAAATTAATTGTAAAACTGGGGTTGAAGGAAAAGAAATAGGAATGGAGATACTGCTTCCCTTAGCAAAATATGGTTTGGTGTGTTTTCTAGAATCTCAGAAAAACACAACTTAAAAAAAATTAAACATTTAGGGCTCAGTAAATGGCTCATGACTATAATTCCAGCATTTTGGGAGGCCAAGGTAAGAGGATTGCTCAAGACCAGAAGTTCAAAATCAGCCTAGGCAACATAGCGACACTGCATCTCTGCAAAAAATAAAAAAAAAAAAAGAATTACCTAGGCTTGGTGGCACAAACCATTAGTCCCAGCTACTCAGGAGGCAGTGGTGGGAGGCGGCTTTGAGCCCAGGATTTGGAAGTTACAAGGAGTTATGATTGCACCACTACTTCCAGACTGAGTGACAGAGCAAGACCCTATCTCAAAAATAAATAAATAAATAAACATTTAAAGTATTATTTAACAAGATGTCTTACATGAGAAATTTATATATTGCTGTCAAGCCTTTTATTTCTTCCAAAGAAATTTTTTTTTTAAATTATACAAGGTAGAGCCAGGCATTGTGACCCATATCTATAGTTCCCACTACTTGGGAGGCTGAAGTAGGAGGATAACTTGAGGACAGGAGTTTAAGGCTGTGGTGTTCTGTGAATAGCCTCTGCACTCCAGCCTGGGTGACACAGTGAGACTTTATGTCGAAAACTCTACACAAAGTAAAGATTTTAGGCCAGTTGTGGTGGTTCATGCCATAATTCCAGCACTTTGGAAGGACAAGGATTGCTTGAGGCCAGGAGTTTAAGACAATCCTGGGCAACATAGCAAGACCATCTATAAAAAATAAGAGAAAGAATATCCAGGCATGGGGATATACACTTATAGCCCTGGCTCAGCAGGAGGCTGAGGCAGGAGGATCCACTTTGCTTGAACACAGGAGTTCAAGATTGCAGTGAGCTGTGATCATGCCACTGCATTATAGTTTGAGTGACAGAGAAAGGATTGTCTCTATAAATAAATCAATCGAAGTAAAAATTTTAAGGTAAAATGATCAAAAGCTTTAGAATATTACATGGGCTGAGTGTGGTGGCTCATGCTTATAATCCTAGCAGTCTGTGAGGCCAAGGCAGGTGGACTGCTTTTGCTAAGGAGTTCGAGACCAGCCTGAGCAGGAGCAAGACCCTGTCTCTATTATAAATTGTAAAAAACTAGCCAGGCATTGTGGTAGGCACCTGTAGACCCAGCTACTTGGGAGGCTGAGGCAAGAGATCGCTTAAGCCCAAGAGTTTGGAGCTGCTGTGAGCTATGATGCCATGGCCCTCTACCCAGAGTGACGGAGTGAGATACCTTTTCAAAAAGGAAAGGGGGGAGGGAGGGAGGGAAAGAAGAAAAGAGAGTGAGATTTTGGAGGAAATGTCTGATGGGCTACCTAGGGTGGGGATAGGTTTAGCTGGAAGAGGGACATTGTAAGGGAGAGGCCTTCTTACACACACACACATGGAACAGTCCCATTTTTTACCTTCTTTACATATTGATGCTCTGCATTAGATTTTGCTTGAAAAGACTGTGCTTCTGAGGCAAAAGTGGATAATGCTGCCATGGACACTTCACATTTAAGAACAAAGGAGCATTCTGATTTGTAAAGGAAAGAAGAAGCTACTCCTTAGCTTTCTGGTTGACTTTTTAGAGAGCAGGAGAAATGTTTCAATCCAACTAGCTTGGTCTCACAGAGTACTAGCAGAAGCATTTATTTTTTCTTGTATAAACCAGAAACAAAGAACTTCTCGCCAAGGAGGATTCTGGTAAAATAAGTAAAGTTAATCAAAGATTTTAGAATTATATGGTTTGGCTCTGATGATCACAAAAAAAGTTTATATTACATGTATTATATATTAAATGCAATAATTAAAATATGACATATTTAAAAAAAATATGGTATCTTAATGAGTAAACCAAGTTACCCTCAAAACTTTTAGGCATATTGAACAAAATGCTATGTCAAAGGCACTGCTATAGGTGGTCATGTGTTTTAGTTTCCCCAATCTTTCCATCATACTTCCCCTCAAAATCCACCATCCTTGCTTTCAAAATTTCCATAATTTTCAGTCCTGACTGTGTTTTTAGGTTATCCTTTAAGAATAGAATGTTGATCAATATCAAGTAAAATAATTCTTTAGAATGTCACTCAGTGAAAGGGAAGAATGAATTCTAGGAATTTTTGAAGCCCTAGAAGAGTCACTCATCTCAGTGGGCCTTTCCTCCTCTTCTTCCCCAAACTTAGAATAATTTTTTTTATCACTTTTGCGATTCAGCAATATATCAAGGAACACTTGAAGAAAAAAAAATGTGTGAGTTATAAATTTGTCCCAAAAGTGGAGTAGGATTTTTAAAAAGTTACTGAGTTAGATGCTGTGATACATTTCTATAATCTCAATGATTTAGAAGGTTGAGGCAGGAGGACTGCTTGAGGCCAAGAGTTTGACATCAGCCAGGACAACACAGCAAGGAAAAAAAATTAAAAATTAGCTGATTGTGGTGGCATATGCCTGGAGTCCTAGTGACTCAGAAGGCTGAAGTGGGAGGACTGCTTGAGCCTAGGACTTTGAGACTATAGTAAGCTACGATCATGGCACTGCACTCCAGCCTGATGACAGAGTAAGACTCTATCTCTAAAAACAAACCAAAAACTCTTCTGAATTAACTAGTTAATAATACATCATTTTTCAAATTTCCTTTGGAAAAAAATCACTTATGGGGTGGAAAATCTTTTTCTCTCTCTCTTCCTAAGTTCTCTGCCTTGCAAATAAGTCTGACAACAGACATTAACAAGACAAAAATAAACAAGTTTATTAATACATGTAATATGCAGAACATGAGAGAAACTCAGTAATGATTAACTGGGGTGGTTAGAACTTGGGGCTTGGCTCGGCGCCTGTGGCTCAATCGGCTAAGGCGCCAGCCACATACACCTAAGGTGGCAGGTTTGAATCCTCAGCCCAGGCCCACCAAACAACAATGATGGCTGCAACCAAAAAATGGCCGGGCGTTGTGGCGGGCACCTGTGGTCCCAGCTACTTGGGAGGCGGAGGCAGGAGACTCGCTTGAGCCCAGGAGTTAGAGGTTGCTATGAGCTGTGATGCCATGGCA
>CAUYQV010046630.1:0-16215 GCA_963574575.1 Galagoides demidoff
GGGTGCCTGTGGTCCCAGCTACTTGGGAGGCTGAGGCAGGAGACTCGCTTGAGCCCAGGAGTTGGAGGTTGCTATGAGCTGTGATGCCATGGCACTCTACCCAGGGGGATAGCTTGAGGCTCTGTCTCAAAAAAAAAAAAAGAAGAAGATGTTGAAGATGTTTTGATAAACAGTCTAAGTTTGGTGGGACACATTCATGAAAGGTTTTCTTTTGTCCCAATAACTGCTGGCTGCTTCTTTTTCTCCCCTGGTCACATTTTAGGGAGGGGTGATTGCTTTCTCTTCACTTTTGACCTGGTGAGGAAGTTTAGGAGTCAGTCTCCTCCCCTCTCTGTGCCTAGCTCAGCTCAGGTTGGAGTAGAGGGATTAGGAAAAAAAGTGGGAGGATTCTTCTCCATACCCAAGCATCACATGTCCCAGCCTGCAGCACCAGCAAAGACCCTTGCAAAGGCAACCTAAGCTTTGCCACCTTCTGCAGCATCCAGGGCCCCAAGGAAGCTCACATTGCCTTGCCACTCCCGACAGTGGGAGGGCAGGTCATCCCTCCCAGAGGCTCAGAGGTGGGTCCACCCACTGCTCTCACCTCTGTTCTCCACAAGTGAACCTCTTAAAATGTGCTCTCCTTATTCTTGGGTAGACTGAGGGTGGCAAGAGTATGGACTCAAGGCAGAGGAGGGAAAGAAAAACTTCTGGGTCTCTCTATATACCAGCACCTTGTTCTCCCTTCCCTCTAGACTGGCAGGGGCAGTGGAGGGTAGTGACCAGCCCCACTGAAGATAGCTTTCTCTTGATAATGAGGCATTTATCTCACCCATATCCTTGGCCTGCTTGCCTGATTGGGAAAATTCCCAATCACGTACTGTTAACAACCTAAAGAGGTGTAGAGTGTCGGGGCTTTGCAGCAGAGTGCAGTCCCCACGGTGGGCAAAGGTGGCCTCTGTGGAGGGGCAGTACACATCATGGCAGAGTGGCAGTAATTACATTCTGTCCCATACTTTTGCTGTGATACTAAGCAGCCACAGCAGCTCTTACAAATGTAAATAAATTTGGAGGGTAAAGACAAAGGAAGAAATGCTAGATCAGCTCTGACTTTTAAAAATGATCATTGTTGGGGCGGCACCTGTGACTCAAAGGAGTAGGGTGCTGGCCCCATGTACCGGAGGTGATGGGTTCAAACCCAGCCCCAGCCAAAAAAAAATGCTCATTGTTGAGAAAAATCAACCTCCTTTTCATTACTATCAATACAACAAAACAAAGAATTATCAAGAAGTCACTATAATAATTTGGGTTTGGTTCTGAGGTCAAATAATCTTTTGAAATACCTCTTGCTTGCTGTAAGCAAATTTACTAAAAGAACAAAACGATAATAAATACCCAAACCCACCCAAATTCAAATGGCAGGAGAAAAAAGTATTATTGACTGAATAATTTAAATGTTTATACCTAACCTATTTTGTCAAATTTATTTTCACTATTCTATTTATTTAAGTAGAATTGTAATTACATGTGTTATAAGAAGAGTTTAAATCCTTTTTTTAATCAAAGTATATTGTAAATTTGTGCTCTTTTATAAGATTTGGAGCTTAATTTTAACATTTTAATTATAGGAATTTATGATTATTTATGGTTTTGCTTTTATAATACATTGTTGCTTATAATTTATATGATGACTACTGCTTTTTTTTTTTTTTTTTTGAGGTGGGGGTCTTGCTTATTGCCCAGCTGGTCTCTAAACCCTGAGCTCGAGTGATTCTCTCCCTTCCCTCTAGACTGGCAGGGGCAGTGGAGGGCAATGACCAGCTCCCTCTCTTCTCACCTCACCTCCCAACCTGAGTATCTGGGACTGCAAACAATGCAACTCAGGCTCAGTTACCATTTCAATAAGAAAACATGAGCTGCTTTGGGATGTGGTTTGCTAGGGTATGCAGGAATAGGATATATAATCTGTACATTTGTCCTATATTTAAAATTTGACTTATTAAAGGGACCAGAAGTTTTTTGTTTTTTTTTTTTTATTTGGACATGTAAAATTTTAAAGTAGTTGACAAAGCCAGTCATGTTTTAAACTTGAAACAGTTTGGATGCGTGTCCTGTCTCCCAGGTGCAGGGCAGCACTGTGAGACACCCTCTGGGATGTGACCATGTTCCCTCACTCCTGCTTCATGGTCATCTGCTTGAGTAGGAACTTTTCTAAAGAAAGTTGGGTGCTCACTGAGACTTAGTGGTTAAAAAATAGGAGGTAAGCCTGTTCTCAAGGTCTCATCCATCTGTGGTGGGTCTGCAGGTCCAGAATATGGGAGCCCTTGGGGTCTCTGGAAGACTGTCTTCCACAGAGCTGTCATCTGACCACAGGTCTGGCCAGAGACACTAGTCATTTGGCAAGAGCTATGACTATTGAGTCCTGCCAGGCCACTGTGGAGACAGCTCTGTGTGTGGCCTGACTGGCTGTCGTCTGAGAGCCTTGAGAATATGCTTCCTCACCAGGTCAAATAGTGCCTTCTGCTCCCAGATTGTCCTTGAAGCAGGCCTCTTAAATGGTTCGCACACACTCACAACAAGGCTATGGTGTCTCCTGCAGAGTCAAATGACTCCTCGCTGCCCCTCAGGGCCCCCTCTCTATAGCCCTCGCTGAGCCTCTTCCACCTAGCTCTCCTGCTCCAGCCAGCCCCTCCTTGCCCTCCAAGGGCTCTTCTCCTGAGGTGGCCCAGGCCTGGCTAAGTGGGCATTTACTGTCCTCTGCCCTTCACTGCTGCAGCCCTTGGCTACAGAGATCTCTGAATCTGAGCCAGCTGCCTGCCTCCCTCCTTTTGGCAGAGGGTCTGCCACGAAGTGCCCTCTCTCACTGTCCTGCACCAAGTCTTAGAGAGCTGGGAGTCCTACAAGGGACCAGCCGTGCGTTGTCCACCCACAGCCTTAATTTCCATCTGTGGACCACGGTCCTAGATGGCATAGGGTGAGCTGACTTACCCCAACATTGGCAGAGTAAGTCCGGCTTCTTTTCTGTCTTGTCCCTCCTTCCCCTTCAGGGCCATTAGAGCCCCCGCATCCAGGGAACGCTCTGGATCTGAGTTGCTTGGCAAAGCTTAACAGACTCTGTGATGCCTGTGGCCAACATGTAGGACTTGGGGAGCCAGTGAGAGGGAGTTGCCATGTGATTTCATGATGGTAAAACCACCTCCACCATTTCACTTCGGCTAAACACTAAGTTCAGTTCTTCTCTGTTCACTGTTTTAACTCCCAAGAATTGCCATCCCAAAGGTTCTCCTCACTGAAGTCTCTTGTGACATGGACAGTCTGTGCCACACTCCTCGAATATTGCCATTCCAGAGATGAACAGATTCACAAAGATGGAGCAACTCTTTAGAGGTCACAGAGCTACTAGGTGGCAGAACTGAAAGTGGAATCAGCTTTGCCTTGTTCCCAAGCCAAGGCCTTTGCCCTTTGCCTGCCCCCTAGGGTCCTGGCCTCTCCTTTCCTTACTGGCCACATCCTTCTCTCTACCCAGTGACACTCTGAACATTGTGGCATCAGATCACCGGCCTTTCACCACGAAGCAGAAGGCTATGGGCAAGGAGGATTTCACCAAGATCCCACATGGAGTGAGCGGCGTGCAGGACCGCATGAGTGTCATCTGGGAGAGAGGAGTGGTATGTTCTCTGTGTCCCCTCCCCTCTCTAACCCTAGCAGGAGTCTTCACTCCACAGATCCTGTCCGAGAGCATTCTTAGAAGGGCTGGTTCAACCCCAGTTCTTTGTTTCACTCAAAAAGAAAAGAAAAATGGCTCCCCCCATTAGAAAGGTAATAAGACATTTGGAAAATACAGAAAAATATAAGAAAAAATTCCCATAAATCCATGCCTAGAAATTAAACTAGTGTTACATATGTTGTTGGTGTATTTATTTCTAGTTCTGTACACATACTATATTATCTTAATAACTGGGTTTGTCTTTTTTTCACAGCTGAAATTTTCCTCCAATAGAAGTGTCATACTTTATTTAATCCTTCCCTGATGTTTGGAATTTTTGGCTGTTTCACATGTTTACCCTTACAAGTGATGCTGTAGAGAGCCACTTTGTTCATGAGTGTATGTCAGCATTTCTCATTATTTCCTGAGGACAGATTCTTAGAAGTGGATTTGGGGCCCAAGTGAATATGAATATTTTTAAGCCTCTTGCTATATTTTGTCTAATTGCTTTCAAAAAGATAGAGATTGGAACTTCATTTGGGCACCACCTGTTCTGCCCATGAATAAGTGTTTTTGATCTTGATCTAGCATGGATTAGATTAAACATAGAGTCTGAGCCCCAAAGAGATTTGAAGTCCTCGAGACTAAGCTCACAGAACACCCAGGAGATGGCTGGGGAAATCCCCCTTGAAGAGGGTCCACGTGCTCTCATGGTTGGGTGGGGCAATAAGATTTTTTCCAGAGTGTGGAATATATAGTCCTTTGTAGATGAAAGGAGGCGCCCAGCTCATCCATAGCAGGCACGTGAGCAGAGCTGGTTTTATAAACAGGAGGTCAATTTGCACCAGGTAGGCAGCCTTTTGGAACAAGGGCCCGCTCACTGCTGTTGCTGAATAAAAGGAGAAAGGAGTAAGTGAACACAGGGGGCCAAGCCAAGTGTACTGACCCATCAGAGATAGTACCCACAGCACTGTCCTCTTTACTACTGTTGTTCTGACCATCTGCTGCCCTGGGCCAGCATCAGAGGTGCCTGGGGGTGTGTGGTACACATCCAGAGCCTAGTTGACTTGACACTTTCACGATGTTTCAGGTTGGAGGAAAGATGGATGAGAACCGTTTTGTGGCCGTTACCAGTTCCAACGCAGCTAAGATACTCAACCTGTATCCCCGCAAGGGCCGTGTCATCCCTGGGGCTGATGCTGACGTGGTGGTGTGGGACCCAGAAGCCACAAAGTAAAATTTGCTTCTAATCTCCAGGGCTGGAGGGACTTGGGGTTTTATGAAACTCCAAAAGCATATAATCTTTGCACTGCTCCTAGCGTGGAGAAATTTGACCCTGGCTTGCAGACAGCTGTCTGCACGCACACATCTGCCGTCTCAATCTCCTCTTCCTATAAGGACACCTCTTCTATAAGTCAGATTGGATTAGGGCCCACCTGTATGACCTCATTTTACCTGAATTATCACATTAAAGGCCTTATCTTCACATGTAGTCACATTCTGAGGTACTGGGGGTGGGACTTCAACATAAGAATTTTCAGGGGACCCAGTTCAGCCCATAACAGTCAGCCTTTACAGGGCATTCCTTCCCATCGAGCTGTGATGTCTTTGCCTCTTCTCAGAGCTTTCCCTCCACCATTGCCTCCCCACAGGACCATCTCAGCCAGCACCCAGGTACAGGGAGGAGACTTCAACCTGTATGAGAATATGCGCTGCCACGGCGTGCCGCTGGTCACCATTAGCCGTGGACGTGTTGTGTATGAGAATGGTGTGTTCATGTGTGCCGAGGGCACAGGCAAGTTCTGTCCCCTGAGGTCCTTCCCAGACACTGTCTACAAGAAGCTGGTCCAGAGAGAGAAGGTAAGTGGGAAGAGGTTGGCACCCCTGCGGGGGGCATCTCACACGATTGTTTTAAATCTCAAAGATACTGTCACTCTGTTTTTCTACCGAATTCTATCACCGTCTCTCCGGTGTTGAGAGAGGAGTGCGTGGCAGAGCAAGGAAATTCTAGAGTCAGAAAATGCTGGTTTGGGCAGGGCGTGCTTGCTCATGCCTATAATCCTAGCACTCTGGGAGGCCGAGGCTGGTGGATTGCTTGAGCTTACAAGTTCGAGACCAGCCTGAGCAAGAGTAAGACTACATCTCTAAAACTAGTCAGGTATGGTAGTGCGCATAGCTCAGTGGGTAGGGTGCCAGCTACGTACACTGAGGCTGGCAGGTTCGAACCCGGCCTGGGCCAGCTAAAACAATGACAACTGCAACAACAAAAACAAAAATATATAACCAGGCATTCTGGCAGGCACCTGTAGTCCCAGCTACTTGGGAGGCTGAGGCAAGAGAATCTCTTAAGCCCATGAGTTTGAAGTTGCTGTGAGCTGTGACACCACAGCACTCTACCCTGGGTGACAGCTTGAGACTCTGTCTCAAAAAAAAAAAGACCAGCCAGGCATTGTGGTGGGTGCCTGTAGTCCCAGCTACTGGGGAGGCTGAGGCAAGAGAATCACTTGAGCCCAAGAGTTTGAGGTTGCTGTGAGCGGTGATGACACAGCACTCTACCGAGGGCAACATAATGAGACTCTGTCTCAAAAAAAAAAAGAAAGAAAGAAAAAGAAATGCTGGTTTCTATTCCCCATCTTTGATTACCAGATAGAATTTTAAATTACCAAGCAAATGGAGTCCTAAGTTCCTAAAGGCACAAGAGGGAAATGTGAGCATGGGTTTGTGACCACTCAGTTTGTTCCTCTTGATGTACAGGCTCGGGGGTGTCCCTGGAGTCTTGGCTCCCTCCCACTCTTGCTGAAGTAAGGGGGAATAGAACTGGTGCTTAAAAAGCCATCACCTAAAGCACAGGAGTAAGCAGGCATATTAACACAAGACTCACTCTGCCAGCATGCCTTCCACATGTGAGGGCCCAGGGCTTTCAGAGAAACTGAAGCCCCTTCTCTCCCAGAAGCCAATATTCGAAGCCATCTAGAGCCAGATCTGCCTTGGGGGAGTAGACTTGGACTTCCTGAAAAAAGTGTGACTTTAGTTATCACACTGTTCAATCCAAAAGCAAACCCAGGGTCTGTCACTCAGGTAGGTGAATAGTCAGGTTTCTTGGGTATGGATGACGACATATAGGAGGCCTCACATGCTAGATGGAGCTGTGATAGCAGTGTGTTCACACATAATTACATGTGACAAAGTGTGGCTCTGATCAAAGCACACGGACAATAACAAGGGTTGGCAAGGATATGGAGAAATTAGAGTCCTCATTCATTGCTGGAAGGAATGCAAAATGGTACAACCACTTTGAAAAACACTTTGGCAGTTAAACATAGTTACTGTATTACACAGTAATTCCATTCTCAGGTATCTCCCCAGGAGAAATGAAAACCTATGTCTACCCATATATGAACTGGTACATGATTGTTCACAGCAGCATTGCTCATTAGAAATGGAAGCAACTCAAATGTCCACTATCTGTTGAACAAACAGGTTGTGGTACATCCATACAACTGCATATTATTCAGCCATGAAAAAAATGAAGTACATGGGGGCGGTGCCTGTGGCTCAGAAGGGTAGGGCGGTGACCCCATATGCTGGAGGTGGCAGGTTCAGACCCAGCCCCGGCCCCCCAAAATAATAATAATAATAAATAAAAATTTAAAAAAATAAGAAATGAAGTACAAATAAATGCTACATACAACTTGAATGAACCTTGAAAACATTATGCTTAGTAAAAGAAGCCAGAGCCCATATATTTTCTGATTCCATTTACATATAATGTCTCCAAGAGGCAAATCCATAGACAGGAAGTAGATTAATTGTTGCTTAGGGATGGGGGAGGGGAGAATCAAGAGTGATGGGCTGTTAAGTATGAGGTTTCTTTTTGGGGTAGCAAAAATATTTTGGAATTAGACACTGGTGATGGTGACACAATCTTGTCAATATTCCCAAAACCACTGAATTGTATACTTTAAAATGGTGAATTTTATCTCAGTTTGAGGAAAAAGGATATCTGACAACAGTCTGGCCATTTCAAAAGATATTTTAGTCCAGAAATAGGATCAAAAGAGGGCAGAGAAAGTGATTCAAGCCTCCAAAATCCAACCTCACAAAAATGTAAGGCAGATACCAGTTCCCAGGGGGCCCCACCTTGGGCAGTCCTAATGGGGGAAAAACAGCTTCAGAACCCAGTTAGAAGGAAGCTTTCCCCAGAGCTCGTGGCCATTAGAACAATGAGTGGTTGGAGGAAAAGGCACAGGCTGGTGCCTTACAGCCCACACTCAGGTGGGAAACCTGCCCCCTTAGAGGACATGTGTTCCCAAAAATACTACAAGGGAAAACCTGCAGTTCTTGGAGACATTTCCGCGTGAATGCAGCTCTCAGATGAATCCAAGAGAGCCTTAAGGACCGGGCACTGGCAAGAGTCAGTTACTGAATACAGAGGGCCTGGCTGGACTATTAGTCCTTGGTGGTCTTTCAGGAGCCTGAACTTCCTCCCACAGGGGTTGGGCTGAACATCTGTTTTGTTTACCCAGCAACCTGCCTACTCTATGAATAGTGTTCCCATCCTTTTGAGCAACACCTCTTTCCTCCACTTTGACCTTGGGGTTATAGTGAAGTTACCAAATTCTTTTTTTTTTTTTTTTTTTTTTTGAGACAGAGCCTCAAGCTGTTCCCCTGGTTAGAGTGCCATGGCTTCACTGCTCATAGCAACCTCCAACTCCTGGGCTCAAGCGAGTCTCCTGCCTCAGCCTCCCAAGTAGCTGGGACCACAGGCGCCTGCCACAACACCCGGCTATTTTTTTTGGTTGCAGCCATTATTGTTGTTTGGCGGGCCCGGGCTGGATTCGAACCCGCCAGCTCAGATGTACATGGCTGGCGCCTTAGCCGCTTGAGTCACAGGAGCCTAGCCGAAGTTACCAAATTCTAATCTTTATCCAGTCAACCTGGGCGGGGTGGGGCACGCGACTCAAGCTGACCCAATCAGAGCACTTCGAGGGAATTTTGCTAAAGAAACGGAGGCAGGAAAGCCCTTCTGGTGACGAAACTGAAGTGATACTTGCCCAGAAGCCACAGCAAGTCATCTTCCCTCATGGAGAAAGTGCAGAGGATAGAGCAGGATCCTCTCTCTCTGGCCTTGGTGCTTACAGCTTCTAGAAAAGAACTCAGGTCTTTAAAGCAGATGGGGTTACTTTTGAAAAACATAATATAGAAAGTTTGGCAAAGTCAAAAGATTATAGATGGTTGAGGAGGGTATTTTATTAAGAATAAGAAAAACAACTTCGAAGAAAGGCTAAGTTACCCTTGGAATCAGTAATAAATAGAATCTTCCCCTCCTTCTGTAGCATATGAAGGTCATGAACTGCATTAGTGTTGAGCCAGCAAGCTCTAGAGTTAGACTGGACACTTGGCTCTGCTGTTTAGCAGCTGTGTGACCTTGGGCGAGTTGATTAACCCCTCTGGGCCTCAGCTTCCACTTCAGTATGTGAAGTAATAACACTTCCCTCATTAAGTCATGCGAGACTTAAATGTATCAGTGCATGTAAAGTCCTCAGAACAGCATCTAGCCCATAAGTGCTTGTGAAATGTTGGCTACTATTATTCTCTTCCTCACTTCTAAGAGGAAAAAAATAGGAGGAAACAAGTTGATAGAAAAAAATTAGGAAGAACATTCCAGTGAGTACACTACTGGATTGATACAAATTCAACCCAGTCCTTTTATCTAAGGCACTTACAATGACAACTTCAGATCCCTATGAAGAAGTCACTTATATCTCCTGTTCTCTGTTACAGCCCTCAGATAACACAATACATGCGTGCAGGGAAAGAAAACTATCCCCAAACCTCATTTTTCCAAAAATTATAAATGCATAAACCCTCAAGAGTGAGGCCTTCAGGCAAGAGAGCAGCTCTGGTTTAGGGTTATAAAGCCAGGAAGCAATGGGGCTGTTGGAAGTTGTCACCTGCCACGGTCATTCACTCTGGAGGGTCTGCTTTGGCCTCTCTCCACCAGGACCTGGCCTCGGACTCCAGGATGCCAAAGTGTGGCCTGGTAAAGGCCAAAGCAATTCAGGCTCGGGTTTGTTGTTCTGAGGGTGGAGCTTCACTACAGATCTGTTGTCAGAGAACAGGAAAGAATGTATAGATAATAGCCTTCAAGAAATCGCCTGCACCTTTGTCTCTCTCAACAAGATTTACAGTAAGCATTGAGTAACGAGGTTGAGGGGTGCAGCGAGGGGTACACTGCTCTTGGTTGCACTTTGTAAGATGGTGCAGGACCACAGACAACCTCTGCATTGATAGTAACTGCTGGTAAACTGACTTCTTTGTTCCTCGTATGTCAGAGCAGTTCTGTGAGCTTTATATATATATACATTATTAACTCACTTGGTCTCACAGTAATTCCTTGTGTGGGTGCTGTTATAGGGTCTGAATAAGGAAACGGCCACAGACAAGTTAGGTAACTCACCTGGGTCGGACTGTTTACAAGTGGCAGAGCTGGGATTGGGACCCCGGCAGTCTGGTTGCAGAGCACGGCTGGGCTCCTAACTCGCCTGCTTTCACTAGAGTTGCTCCTGGGGCACTCTGGCCTCCAGGTCAGCTACATTTAGCCTCTGTTCCCACAAAGTGGTCAGATCACAGTGAAGGGTATGGCCTCTTGGGGCCTGAGGGAGGCGATGACTTTGCCCTGTGTGAGGGGTGCTGGCTGTGGCTGAGCACCTCAGGAGCCTGCCTGCTACCTTGAGAAGGGTCCACCAGTGTCAAGTGGGCGCTAGTGGGTATCCCTTCTCTGTGGTGCACACACACATGCATGCACATGCTATATAGGAGGTATGTGTACAAGAAAAGAACTTTCCAGACCCTGGGCTCAAAGTGTACGAAGGCTTTGTCATCTGCAGTGACTTGGGTCCTGAGCAGAGTGGCACCATCTACGTCAGCCATCAAGGAGGCTGCAGTGCTGGTGCTCGGCTCTGATGTTGCTGTCTTTCCCTTTGCTCTTCCTCCATCCTTCCCTAGACCTTAAAGGTGAGAGGAGTGGACCGCACTCCCTACCTGGGGGATGTCGCTGTTGTTGTGCATCCTGGGAAAAAAGAGATGGGAACGCCGCTTGCAGACACTCCTACCCGCCCAGTCACCCGACATGGGGGCATGCGGGACCTTCATGAATCCAGCTTCAGCCTCTCTGGTGAGAACCGGGCGTGGTGGAAGGCAGGTTGTGTGGGGAGGCAGTGGAACTTGGGCCTGCTTTTCTCTGCATCTCATCCCTCCCCTAACCCCCATCCAATGGTGAGTGCTGGTTCCAATATTAGTGAGGATGGGTGGGCTCTCCTTGTCAGTGGGCACCAGCCACTCTAGCAGGCCATGGCTCTTGCATGGTTTCTAAGTATAGATATTTTTGTCCCTTGAAACATCTGAAGGGTCACACACACAGGGTACCCCAGAGATGATCTGAGCTGAGCTGTTTGTGGTGCATGGGACTTCACCCCATCTCTCCCTCTCTGTCCCCACTAGCCTCTCTGCAGGGCCTGTCCTGCTATTTCTGTATCCCCTGTCCTCCCTCGTCCCTTTCCACACTTGTCTCTGCTCTTGCCCCGTCTTCACCTTTTTAACCAGGAACTATATTGCATGTACTTCATTAACTTAGAGTAAAATATTTTCTCTCTTGACCTCTGATTCCCAGTTTCTTGTCTTTCTGTCCACTGGGTCATGTCCTGGCCCTAGTCCATCTACAGAATCTCTGGGTTCCTTAGTAATGGCCTATTCTGGTGCTTAATGCCAAGATCTACTGTTTCCTGCCCCTCCTGCCAACTCCAACACGCCTAGCCATCACCTCCCATAGGTGGCGGCTGTCTGTGTGCGGGGATTTTATTATTGTCACAACACACATCTCAGGTTCTTTGCAGAAATGAGGGTCATTGCCTCATAAGTGGTGACCCTCAGTGGAGAACAAGAAGAGGCTATAAGATGGCCAGGGCCTTCGGGCACCTTGGTGGAAACCTGTCACCACCACATGGGATGGAGAGGGAACCTGGGTCTCCCTGAATACAGCTGGGTTGCTCTCAGGACTAGTCCAGACAGGGACCAAATGTAACCCATGGGGTGCTGAGACTGTAGGACCTGCCTGCTGACTTTGCTGTGTGCCTAGAAGACAGGAGTTTCCTATTGGAGGTACAGGTAGCCTGTGGGGAGGGGTCCTCAGAGCCAGTCTCACTGCTGAAATAATGCCCCCCCCCACCCTGAGGGCCACTGCCACTCCCACCATCAATAAGACTTGAATGCTGGAAGTCACAAAGGGACCCTTGTGTGGACACTCAGGCCTTGCCATTCCAGCAGGAATGGACAGTGTCCTTCCCTGCAGCAGCCAGCCCCACAAGAAGCAGCAAGACCCCAGAACCATGGGGCCCTCCCTAGACACAGCAAACATCACAGTCTGTCACTTCCCCTCCACCCCACATCTTGTCTGTTCTTGATGGGAAAGGCTGAAGAATGTCTCACTATCTCCTCTGGAACACCAGACCCTCCCTTTCTTACTAAGTCTTGAGGTTTCAAGATGTGAAGCCTTTCACACATGGTTCATTCATTTTCCAAACAATAGAGCACCCTCCTTTTTCTCTTATTTCGCTGAGGCAAATGTAGCAAGGCCTGCATGCTAACAGGCTGGTCCATGGCGCATGTGCATGACAAGAGACCGTGTGCCAGGCTTAGGGGCTGTGAAGTTGGCATGGTGGGGGAGTTAATAGTGTAAGGCTCTGAGTCAGGAAAACCTGGGTTCAAATCCAGGCTCTAGCACTTGCACACTGTAATACTGATAAGCTTCAATTGCCTCCTCTGTACAAAGGAATGGTATTGTGAGGATGAAACTAGACAGGATAGCTTAACTCAACCCCTGCAAGTAGCGGGCCCCGGGAGAGGGATTGATGCCCAGGCAGGAGAGCCCAGCTCACCCTCTGTGCTTCCTTCCCTGCAGGTTCTCAGATTGATGACCATGTTCCAAAGCGAGCTTCGGCTCGGATCCTCGCTCCCCCTGGAGGCAGATCAAGTGGCATTTGGTAAAGGCACTGCCTAGCCCCCCACGTGAGGATGCACCGCTGCCACCAGCCCGCACAGCCTCCAGCCACAGCTGCAGGGGGCAGGAGAGGCTGGGCTGGGCAGGACACCACCTGAGGGGGCCCCAGGACCCCAGGAGCCCTCCCCGTGTCTGAAACGTGATTCACTGTGCTTTGAGCCAACCCTACCTAACAAGCACTTTGAGATGTGTTCCTTCTGCTTGGTCCTTTCCTGCCTTGGCCTTGGCAGTTTTTTCTGGGGTCTAGGAAGCCCACACTATGCACAGAGCCCACTGCATAGAGCCCTGGCCAGCCCCTCCTCTCACACCTGCCTCCATGTGCTGGCTTCGGGAAAGCCCAGATTTAGTGCCCTGCCCCCTGGCTGACTGGCCAGTTGTCCAGAGCACTTTAGCAGACATGTTTAAAAGTAAAGGCCTCCTCCCCACTCCCTTAGGCCCCATGGTGACATTTCCCAAGTTAGGCAGGTGTCAGGTTCCCAGCCATGCCCTGGACATCCTGTCCTCTTGCCTCACCTCTGGCCCTGTGTGGGTGTGGTTAGGATACCCTATGCCCCTTGCCAGCTTCCTCCACTCCCCACCCACGCCCTCTGGGAGTCCCAGGGGGGCAGATGGGTAGCTGGGCGGGGCGTGAGGCTGGTGCCAGGCGCGTGTAAATGGTTTTGTTTTGCACGTTTGGTTTGCGCAGTGGTTTGGTTTGACTTGTTTGTGCATCCTGTGAAAAATAACGGTGCTTCGTGTCACTAGCATAGAATAGCAACAGGAATAGATGTGGTCCTTAGGAGATGCTGCACTCGACACCAACCAGACAGCACAGGGCAGAGATGGTGGGGGCTGGCCTCACAGGCCCCTCTTCTTCCCACCTGGGGTCCTCCAGGCTGCCAGACACACTGGCCCAGGCCCTGTCCCCTGTCCTCCCTTCCCAGTCTAGGTCCCCGCGTTCCAAGAAGTGTGCCTGGAATGCTAGCCCTGAAGACGCTGGCCCTTCAGGCAGCAAGGTTTGACTTTCCCCAACTCTGCCCCTGATCACTGCCAGCACTAACACCTTCCCACACACACACACACACACACATACACACCCACACATATAACTTTCCTGCTGGACAGAATCCTGGAGCTCCTCTGTGCCTACTGAGAGGGGGAGTGGGAAGGGAACTGGCCAGACACCAGGAAGGAGACCTCAGGCCCACAGGACCTAGCGGCAGAGCCCGCATTGCTGCACAGGCGCTGTGGTCTCCCGCGGTCAGCTCCACACCCTCAGCAGCGTGTGGCTTCATTTCCTACCAAGTCCAGTTGCACCCTCCCTGTCTCTGTAGCTCTGCAGACAGTTCCATAGAAACACTAGAGGCTGGGTGAGCTCCATTCACCCCAAGTGATCAGCGCTTGCACTTGTTAATGAAGCCTCATGTCCCCTCGGGAAGTGATTTCATGTTGCACATTTGATTTGAGCACCCCAGGCTTGCACAACACTCCTGGACTCTTGACTAATGATCATACCCTGCGCATTTTCATGTTTTCAGACCACTTTCATATACGCCCTCCCTCTTGGTCCTCATGACAATGGAGCATATATTATTCCCCTTTTACAGATGAGGAAACTGAAGCCCAGAAAGTTTAGACCCTCTGACCCTAGAAGTGTCCATGCTGTCTACCCCCACTATGGAAGGGAAGTAGATCCCACCTGAGAGTTTAACCAGCTAGAAGACTTACCTTCCCTGGTAGGCATTCTGCTTTGTTTTGCACAGGTAGATAGAGTTTTCTCATCTTTATTGCAAACATACTAATGCATATTCTCTGTTTGAGCCAGGACTAGTCACAACTTGGGGGCTTGCCACGTGGTTTGAGCTGCATCCACACCCTCACTTCTCCCTTCACTCCCACTTTCCTTACTCAGGGGCTGAGAGGACAGAGGTGGCAACCCAGGGAGCAAAGACAGCGAAGGGGCTCATGGCATGTGGCAGCCATGGGGACAGGAGGATAGGGGTCTGGGCCTGGGAAAGCCACCGTGGATGAGAGAAACCGTGACGTTTACTCCTGGTGCAGTGCACATCATCTTTATCCTTTTCATCCCTTACTGGGTCATGAGCTTTGGGCAGATGCCAAAGAGCCAAGCAGTGGTGGTCGCCAGCTGAGCAGAGCGTCCTGCTTGGGTAAGGAAAGCTTTACCTTCCCTGAGTGCCTCCGCCCGAGAGATGCATGATCCGTGTCTCAAGGAGGCCACGTCTTGGCGTGGTCCTCCGTAGACCTTCCACTTCATCCACCCCTAGTCCTTACATAGACCCTGCCCTTGCCCAGGAGCTTCTAGATGGAAATCAGGAGGTTCAAGGAGCCAAATGAGCACTCAGCCCCCACCACCCACTCTGCCCATGCAGAGCTCCAGCCAGCTCCATCACCAGCTCCATCACTGGCTCCTGGTTGGAATAAAAAGGGTCTCTGGTTGCACTGAATGCAGCTCTCAAATTGGTCTTGTACTTGCTGAATAAATACTGTTGTTTTTGCCTTAGCTGCTCTCTAGGTTTGTGGGGTTAAGTTACCAGAAAATTGTGCTACTGTGTGTGTGTGTGTGCGTGCGTGTGCATAGTGCTAGGAGTCCACAGTAGGTCTCTGTCAAGCCAGTGTCGTGATGAGGGCTTTTCTGATACTGACCCAGAAGCCACAGAACCACGCAGAAACCCAAAGCCCCTCCAGCTGCTGAGGCGGCAGGCACAGCCTGGGGTCAGGGGGGAGCCACCTGCTCCCCAGCTCCCAGGCGATTTTCTCACTCCTCTGTAAATGTCATGGTGCTAAGATTGTGTCACCCGAGACGACACATGGTCCTGTGCTTTGGCCACCTGTTTGAGGCAAAAACAAAACAGCCCGACACGTTGTGTTCTGGTGCAGGTTTGTATTAAACTGTAGCTACTTCTCACTTGGTCTCTGTTGTGTTTCTTCCAAGAGGGAGTCTGGCAGGGGGCCTCTGCAGTGGCTGGGAGGAGGCATCAGTGCTAAGGAAACAGCTTTGATTCATCTCTCCCATTGAGTGGCAGCTCACTGGGTTGCCAGAGTAGAGTCTGGAAATTTAAAAAAAAGAAAATGTTGAGTGGCCGACAGCTACCAGTCAACCCTCTCTCCTGAGATTCACTGTGCTTTTTATTTCCGGAATTTCTGATGGGAACAAAATCAAAGTTTTTGGTACCAGATTCCCTGGAACAAGGTTGCTAATTTATCTGAAACAGAAATAATTAGAAGGAAGCATTAGATATAAAAGGGGGAAATCGGCTCGGCGCCTGTGGCTCAGTCGGCTAAGGCGCCAGCCACGTACACTTAAGGTGGCAGGTTCGAATCCCCAGCCCAGGCCTGCCAAACAGCAATGATGGCTGCAACCAAAAAATGGCCGGGCATTGTGGCGGGCGCCTGTGGTCCCAGCTACTTGGGAGGCTGAGGCAGGAGACTCGCTTGAGCCCAGGAGTTGGAGGTTGCTATGAGCTGTGATGCC
>CAUYQV010046631.1:0-28426 GCA_963574575.1 Galagoides demidoff
TCACCTCATACATTGTGAGTTACCCATGGTTTGCAAGGCTGCAGCTAAGTTTTTCCAGTAGTCTTTACACTCATCCCAAATTTACTAACATTGGTCAAACACACTAATTTTAGAAATTAAAGGACTGTTATAGCCTTAGAATATGGGGAGGGGGGAGAGTGAGGGAAGGGGAGGGGGTTGGACGGGTGGAGGGAGGGTGATTGGTGGGGTCACCTCTATGGTTTATCTTACAAGGGTACAAGTGAATCTTTCTAAAAGCAGAGTATGAATGACTCAACTCAATAACTAAGAAAATAACATGAAGGCTACACTAACTATTTTGATGAGAGTATTTCAAAATGTATATGAAAACACCACACTGTACCCTGCGATTACATTAATGTCCACAGCTATGCTTTAATAAAAAAAAAAAGAAAGAAATTAAAGGACTGTATATACATATTTTAGGGCCATTGAAATATGGGAGTAGAAACTGCTTTTTCCATTAGCGGGACTACTGATGCTAAATATGTGCTCATTTCACATGACCTACTATCTCCAATGTGTAAGCACTTTTACTATTTTGTACTTGACATCTTTGTCTAGTGAACATTTTGCTCCAATTTGTGCAGGCCTTGCCTGTCCTTTATTTTATTTTATTTTATTTATTTATTTTTTGAGACATTGTCTCAAGCTGTTGTCCTGGGTAGAGTACTATGGCATCACAGCTTATAGCAACCTCTTCTTGTCTGGCAGGCCTGGGCTGGATTCAAACCTACCAGCCTGGGTGTATGCAGCTGGTGCCCTAGCCACATGAGCTACAGGTGCCGAGCCGGCCTTGCCTGTCTTACCACAGTCTCTCCAATTCTAGAGACTCTCTGTCCCAGGAAAACCAGAATGATTGATTACTCTAACTCTTTATTAGATTTTTCTTAGCATTTAAGGAAATGGAAGTTAGTCTACAAATAAAGGAATTCCACATACAGGTTTGAAAATACCCAAGACTTTAAAGCTTTAGAGTAAAATACTATTGATTTTATCACAAAGTTTGAAGGTCATGAGATGTATCTTCACAGTACTTGTTTTTCATTGTTGCTATAATAATATTGATGGCAGTTTAAAATTATTAAACATTTTCATATTTGGAGTTCACAGGAATAGATGTCCACTTTAAAAATTGAACTGTTTTTTTTCTTTGAGAGAGTAATCATTCAAGAGAGAGAATGAAAATGTCCAAAACCAAAGTACAACTTGGAGGGCAGGAAGGACACAGAATAGATGTAGGCACAGTGGGCTGAAGAGCAATAGGGGGAGGGAAAGGCTAAGGAGAGTATTGTGTAGATAAAATAAGAGATTGGTGTCTGCTCATGTTGTCCTTTAACACTTTGTCAGGGGTTCAGATATTTTTGGATATCTGAAAGCCAGATCAGTTTATGAAATGATGAAAGTAATCTCTTTAAAACTATGATATTGGAATTTGGTTCTTCTAGACCTGTGGCCCCCAATGCCCAGGCTGCCAGCCAGTACTGGTCTGGTCCACGGCCTGGTTAGACCTGGGCCACGCAGCAGGAGGTGAGTCTTGGACCAATGGGAAAAGCCTTACCTGCATTTACAACCACTCCTCATTGCTCACATCACTTCCTGGGTGCCATCTCCTATCAGATAAGCTGCAGCATTATATTCTCACTGCACCATGAACCCTACTGTAAGCTGTTCATGTGAGGGATCTAGGTTGCACACTCCTTATGAGAATCTAATGCTTGATGATCTCAGATGGAGCTGAAGCAGTGATGCTAATACTGAGATTCCCTTATTGCAGGAAAAAAGGCCCCAGGGTTCTCACTGATTCTGCATTATGGTGAGTTGCATAATTATTTTAATATATATTAGAAAGGAATAATAATAATAGAAACAAAGTGTGCAATAGTTGTTATGTACTTGAATCATCCTGATCTCCCCATCCCTTCGGGTCCATGGAAAAATTATCATCCATGAAACTGATTCCTAACCCTGGTGGCAAAAAAGGCTGGGGACTGCTATTATAGATCCTGGATAGTTTTAAAAAAAGAGAAGAAAAATTAACATATTCAGGGCCTTAAATAGACCTGGTCAAAAAAGAGACAGTTTCTTATGACTCTTATCTGCTTTTGTTGCCTTCTAATTGCCGTTTTTCTCCTTTGTCAGGAGTGAGACTCTGTCAGGGCTATGCCTGAAATGTTATTGTATGATATAGTTTTATAAATAATAAAAAACACTAAATATGTACTGTTCAAAAAGTCTATGAGCCTAGTTAAGTATATTTTTGAATTCTTGATGTTACCTATTATGTTTCCACACTCCATTCTACTTATTTTCATTACATTTTTGGTCTCTGTGAACAATGACAATTCTCAGCTCTGCACACCTATGAAAGGATGTCCCCTCAACAGTACTTCAGAACTAACTAGTCCAATGAAAGTAAAAAATATCCCAATGAGAAAATCAGATAAGATAGATAATGCTTAGAATTGGAAGCTTTCTATTCCTTTTCCTTTAGTTTGTCTATACAGTTATTGGTAATTAAGTTTCATTCAACCTTAAAGATAAAGTATCATTAGGACAAATATTTTTCTCTCATAGCCTTGTAGAATTTTCTTTCTCTTGTTAAATATTAATGGAGAGTCTTATTTTTAACTATGTACCTCTCTGGATCTTGAGGACTGGGTAGGTTTTATCTCACCATTAACTCAGTATAACCATATTCCAATACGAAAAGGCAAGAGAATATCTCCTGTATTTCAATATAATGACCTATAACCAGTAGACTACTGGGTTTGCACATCTTTGTTTTCTAAGCTAATTCGTTCATTATTTCCTCCCCCCCTTTTCTCCTAATATCTTTATAATGATATATTGTATTCACTATTCAATGTCTTGCATTTCATCTTACCACAGCATCTTTGTTTAGGCATTATTCTGTATTATTCTATAGACTGAATCATTTAATTCAGTAACTATTTTTAGAAAAAAAGCTTAAGATGTCAAATTTAAAAAAACAAACAAACAAGTAAACAAACAAACAAAATCAGCCAACCTTGTATTTAGATGGAAAGCTTGGTGTTGTGTCTCATTCTATTCACAGTTGTTAACAGGTGTGAATTGCTTCTTCACTAACATAAATTTCCCACTGTGCAGCCCTTTGTTCACTTCATGCTGCTTTCCTGCTCTATTATGACTACCAAAATACCTGATTCCACCTTAATGTAATTTTAAATGCTTTACTGCCTTGAATAATGTTTATTTGTAAGGCCTTTCCAGAAATAAAAGTGAATACTGTAAAGCAAGCAAATACCACATTCCATAAGTAACTGTAGCACTGATTCTAAGAAGGCGACGTGACTGCCTTGTTGGAGTTCGGGAGTTCAGGTTTCTGGAGCCCGGTTGACCTGGTTTGATTACTTGGCTGAGCTAGAAAGTTCGACGGAGGCAGAATTCGAAAGCAAAGGTGGGTAAGACCTGAAAATAAAACTGGAGCAGCACAAGCAGTGTGAATGGAAAGTAAAAGGAAGCTGTACGAGTTTCAGTAACAAAGACAAATTTCAGGAACAAAGGGAAAGTTTAGAGCCCTTCTAAAGAGTTGGAAGTGGGTCCCTCTCATGAAGGAGCAGAGGTGAAAGACAAGATCACGGGGGCAGTGCAGAGGTACAGACGCCTCTTCTTCTCAGTTTGAAGTAGATTGTAAGTCTGTCATTGGTGTCTTTGCACTGCCAGACACAATTGCCCTTTTTTAATAGTCATTGATTACCTGGGTTAACTCATGACCACATTCTTTTTCCTTGGTGTGGGGGGAGGGGATGTGAGGTTGAGGTAGAGAACTGTTGATTGGTGAATCATCCTCTGGGCCCTCCTTCTGGTTCCATAGGTCAGGTTTTCCTCCCATCCCCTGAGGGCCCTTTTTTTGTGTACCTTCTCACAAACATATGTCAGTTATACGTGAGTATATACACATATATATTCAAATATATGTGAACAATAGTGCGTTAGTCTTTCTGGAATCCAATGTGTGTGTGTTTTTGTGTATCCCTGAACCGTTCAGGACATTTGACTCAATAATACAGATATATCTCACTGTCTTCTCTAAATTAGAAGTTTAAAGAGTCCTATAAAATCAGAAAAAATATTTCTGATAACTTGTAGATGCTTAAGGCCAATACTAAAGAAATGTATTGATAAATTCAAACTATGAATGGAATTATTAAATGACTCCTATCAGGAAAATTAGTATTATCCATGGATCACTGAGCTTTGTGGGTCACTTTGTGGGTCTTCCTCGACTTTTACTATGATGCACTCTGCAGAAAAGTCTTTATTTAAAAGTATATGACTTTGCCACCAAAGTAAACCTACCAGAGTGTATAATTGTTTTTTTTTTCCCCAAGAGTATAATTGTTTAAAAAAAATATTCTGACACCATTAGTTAAATTGTGATAAGTGCCAATAATATCACAACAGGGGAGAAAGACTAAATGCAATTCCAAATACAAAAAAGATAAAAAGGGGATTAATAGCCAAAGAGCAGAGTGAAGGAGGCAGTGGACACTAAATTCCTAAGAGAAGACATCAAGTCTAGATGAATTCCTGCTAAACAGACCTAACAACATCCTTGTTACAAGTAGGACAAGATGATCCGACATCACCCAGTATATGGTATGGGGTGAGGAATTTGAGGACATTTTCAGGGTAAGAGGATTGATTCTCTGTAAACTGAGTTAGCATGATTCTTACTATGGAAACAGAAGCCCAAGAATGAGTTCTAGCTGAAAAGAGAACTCAAAGGGGCCAGACAAGGGTTTAGCTAGGGAGAACGTCATAACCTCATCATGGTGGAGCAGAAGATAGAATTCCATCATCCACTCAAGAGGTTGCAGAAGCAATAGGCAACAAATAATGGCCTGTGTTGAGCACTGGTGGCAGAGGTAGTAGCATCAGCTGCCGTCGCACCTCAGGTTTGACTGAGAGTGCTAGACAGAACTACAGTGATAGCCCATCTGAAGGCTTCAGGAGAACTCTGGGCAGGCTGGCATGACGGTGGCAACGCAGCTCAAGCATAGCAAACATCAAGTCAGAGCCTGGAGGGAAAAGCTGAAGTGTAGCATAAGAAGCAGCCAGGTTTATAAAAGATAGCAGATAAGCCATATCCTAGAAGGCACATGGACATTTCAAACAGAAAAGGAAACATAAATATGAATCTAAGATGCTTTTATCCCATAGTGGGGGCTTATGAGATAGTGATATCTAATCAAGTTGACTTTATTTGCACTCACAGGCTATTGAAGCCTAGGGACCTTCAGCTACTGAAATGATAATTCAGAACAAACAAAAGACATAAATGCACACACAATAAAAATGTGAATAAAATAAAAATAAGCTCATCTTTTATGTATTTTACCAACTTGCACTTATCTGAATTGTGAATGAAGGTGATAAAGTCTTCAAAGACTATGGCAAATGTAAGTGAGAAAATTAAAGATTGCACAGATTGAAAAAACAAATAAATAATCACAATGCAAAGTATTTCCTCTTCAAATAAGTCATATGGCATTTTTACCTGTAGTACACAGTCTAACTGATCAATAGAGGATATTACAACAGATAGGACATGGCATTCATTCACTCCTCTTTCAAAGAGATGGCTTTTGTGTGACTGGAATAACACACAGCCCCATTCAGCTATCAGAAATCTCTGAGTCAGTATCTGGAGTGCTTTGGCAGATGAATGGCTAAGAACAGATTTCAAATACAGGCAGAGACAGTGCCCCTCTTAGAAATAGAGTTGAAACCAAATAAAACAGAGCATAACGCATGACATATTATGTCCCCGTGAAGCCCCCTGTTACAGGCACTCAGGTTCAGGTGGGTGGAGGGACTTCATAGGAGTCTTCCTCTGCTCAGCCCGCTACTGTTGAGAGGGGACCCTGGTGCTGCTCCTCCTACAGCTGAATTCCCTGAAATTTCTCAGCCTTTCTTCATTTGGCTTGGCTTTTTCTTACATGCATGCAATAATCAATGGGCAAGATATTGGTAATTATTCTATGCCTGGGATAAGCTCAATCCCAATGGGAATGTAAAGGAAGTGAAGAACCCAATTCCTGTCATCTGAGAACTTGATTGAAGTAGTACTGGAATATTAATATACCCCATTAATGTGGGTTGGTGCCTGTAGCTCAGTGGTTAAGGCCACATACACTGGTGCTATTGGGTTCAAACCCTGCCCTGGCCTGCTAAACAACAATGAAAACTACAACAAGGACAACTAGAACAACAATAGCAACAATAACAAAAAAAACTAGCCAGGCATTGTGGCAGGTGCCTGTAGTCCCAGCTACTTGGGAGACTGAGGCAAGGGAATTGCTTAACCCCAAGAGTTTGAGGTTGCTGTGAACTGTGACACCACAGCACTCTACCGAGGGCAACATAGTGAGACTCTGTCTCAAAACAAACAAACAAAACCCATTAATATGTTAAATATAGAATATAACAGCTCAAGTTAGAAAATTACTTAGAACTTTGATAATACTATGTATGTGACTTAGGGAAATTGTTATTGTATCTGATTCTCAATGACCTCTGTGATTAAACAGGAAGATTTGATTATATGATCATTTAGGTGCTTTCCTTTCAAGATTTATAGTTTACGAAATCCATTCTAGTTCATGAAAAGAAAGAAATTGCTTTATTTTATTCTGAATTTTCAATTTTTCAGGTCAATAACCACTTACAAAGTTAAATACACTAGAAAGTAGAACATTAAAAAAAGTTTGAGATAAAATGTTCTATACACCTCTGTTAGATTTAAAATTCAATTGAGAAATTATATATAAGCAAGGAGAATTTCTGTGATAAAGAATTTTGTTTACCGTTTATCAACTGTTTTCAAATCATATAAACAAATGTAAGCATTGTTCCCCAATGCCATACATTTAAAAACTCTTGTGATTTTTACCTCAATTAAATTGACTGTTTCTTAAGCTATGATTTGTTATTTTCATTTGCTTATATTCTTATTTAAGGAATTAGATTGTACTACATTGTTGAATATTTACATAACATAACTATAAAAGAATTGCTTACACAACACATTTAAGAAATTTAAACATTATCCATGAAATAATATCAAGCAAGTTTGTCATCTATACACATTAAACTAAATAATTTTTGAAATTTAACATGATCTCCATGCAAATGGGAACATTATGCATGTATTTTAAAACATAGCATTATTATGATCACAAAGTTAGATGATTTAGATTCACTAAGAGGGATATGCCATTTCACAGAAGGGAAAAACTTAATTCACAACATTACTCTGGGAGTACCATGGAGAACTTGCAGTTATTATTAATGGTTAATATAATTTGGCAGTTGGCTTTTGCTATTCTGTTTGAAATAGAACTATTTTATCTACTTATGATTCGAAATCCCACTTTATACTTTTATCTCTTAAAATCACGTATTTGCAAATTATAAGTTCATACTACATAGTTATTTACCCTACATTTTCACTAACTGTGGCCCTCACATTATTAATCTCTACAGATTTAGCCAATATTTTCATGATTTAATTGTCAGTAAAGGGGAAAAAAAACTGTCTCTTAATTCAGAAAGGTTTTGATAAATTAGGTGGTTATATACAGTATGTAAATAAATTATCCAGACTTCCAGTTGAACTTACAAAAAAACTTTGTGTTTCCTAAATTGTTTGGAAGTACCTACAGAAAGGATAAACACATAAAATTAGCCTCAGTAATCATGCTATATGTTCTAATTTTTATGTTTCTCTTTAATAACTTGGACAAATATAGGCATCCAGAATCTTAACACAATAACCTTAGTTATTATTGGCTATAAGAACTTGGAAATGGTAATCAAATTGCTTGAACTTGAGTTCCTGGCATCACTACTTGTTTGATCTACAACCTTGAGTAATATATAAAACTTTTCTTTCCTCACTTATCTCACTTATAGTATGGGTCTATTAATAGCACCAAATTGATATATCTTTCACAGAGATAAAATTACTTAGAACATTTAAAATGCCAAATGCTTAATATTTGCCAGAAATAATAATTATTACTACTATTATTAATAAATATTGATAGTATTTCTTATATAACTTTTGCCTTACCTCTAGGCTGTGGCTCTGGCTCCAAGGCTCCTGCTTTGCTTACAGTTCCCAGCTCTAGCCTGGAGTCTTCAGTGCTACTGTGGGGTTCTCAGGGTCTACTTCACTGCAGCTGCTGGACAAATAACTCTACCCTAGGCTCTACTTTTCCTGGGCCTCTAGACTCTACCACTGTGGGTCCATAGCTGCTGTGGCTCTAGCCCCAATGGCTCTAGCAATCTTGTTAGATGCCAAAGTTTGGCCCTCAGTGATTCCTGTGGATTTTGAGGCTCTTCCTCTGAGACTTCACTGCCATCCTCAAGCCCTGGGCTCTGCATCTGAAACTCCTCTACTGCTACAGGGCTCTATCTGTGAGGCTTGAACACTGTCACTGGGCACTCAAATCTGATGACAAAGCTTCCCACTGGAATGGAGCCCAAAGGCACTGCACTGAAGTCTCTCACAGGCTTCCTGGGAGGAACCCCCTCATGGTCCAATGCTCCACTAAGGACCCACCAAGTCTGAGCTGCCACCATCTGTGGGTGTCCTCTAATAAAATCATCATATTCCACACTCATGACAACTACCTACATAGCCTCCAATAGTTGCCATTGTCACCTCCATGGGGAAACCATGGCAGAGCAATTGTTTGCAATGTTAGCATCTGTGGAGCAGATCTCATCCAGCCCCCAACTTGAACTTTGAACAGAAGCCTGGAGAACAATGCACTACCCTATACAAAGATCATGTAGCAGTGGCTTGAACCATGACAATCATGAGGGAAGGGACTCAACAGAACAGTTGCATTGCAGTGTCATAGTCTACCTTCCTCTCCTCTGTCATGTTAATCTTTTACAGGAGGACAAAGAAGCACCATCTAGGGACTTCTCCTTCTCACTAAGTAGGATAGGAGAGTGCCCAACAAAGGAAAATAGATGCCCTGAGATCAGAGAATAAGATTCAGATGAGAAGAAACAAGCAAAAGAACTCTAGCAACATGAAAAAACAAAACAGTTCAATCCAGCAAGGGAACAAAATGGATCTGTAGTAATGTACTACCACCAAAAGAAAATTCTTTAAATGTCAGAAATGGAAATCAGAAATGGGTGGAAAATGAGATGAGTTGAATTAAAGAGAAAATTTAAAAGCAACAAAAAGAACCAACAAAAATATTGCAGGGTATTTATTGAAAAGATGCTAAAGAGTTAGGCACAATAAGAAAAGATTTAATGGAATTTAAGGAAATGAAAGAATCATTTAGGAAATTTCAAAATATAACGGAAGGCTTCAAGAGCAGGCTACACAAAGCAGATGAAATAATTTCAAAACTTGAAATAAGGCTCTTAAATTAACCCAGTCAGTCAAAGATGCAAAAAACAAAATGAAGAATGAATGATGACTGAGAGTAACATGAGCCTATGAGAAGTGAGCTCTTATAAAAATTATAGATATCACTGACAGAGATGGAAGAAAAAACTAAAAAGCAGGGAAAACCCATTTTAGGAAATTATTGAGGAAAAATTTCCCTGGTATCACCCAAAATTCAGATATACAGATACAAGATGGTCATTGAAAACTGGGAAGATTTATAGCAAAGAGGACATCGCTAAGGCATATAGTCTTCAACTTGGCCAAAGTCAAAATGAAAAAGTAAAATCTACAAGCAGCAAGATAAAAGGTAAAATAAACAATCTACAGAAGAAAATCAATCAAGCAGATGCAAGCTTTCTCAGCTTAGGTCTTACAAGCCACAAGGAAGTGGACCCCATTTTTTACTCTTCTTAAATAGAATAACTGCCAGTCAAAAATTTTGTGTCCTAAAATATCAAGTGTCATAAGTTATAGAAAAATAAAGACATTTTGATATGAGCTAACACTAATAGAATGTATCATTACTAGACCTGAATTACAGGAAATACTCAGAACTGCTCCATTATATTCATGGAACAGCACAACAGATACCCACCAGTGTAAAAACACCTGAGTTAAAACTCACAGCTCTTATAAACCAATAGCAAAGGAGGGATAATGAAACAGTAATATATCACCAATCATGATAAACAGAATAGCATTCCACATATCAATACTAACACTCAACATGAACGTTCTGAATGCCTTAGGTAAAAGAAGTAGACTAGCTTTATGTATGAAAAAACACAGCCTATGTACCTGCTGTTTCTAGGAAACACATCTAACCCACAAGGACTCAGACAGATTCAAGGTGAAGCAATGTAAAACAATTATCTTACACAAATGAAAACCAAAAGAGAGCAGGTACAACCACTTTCATATCAGATAAAATAAATTTTAAATCAATGGTGGTCTAAAAAATAAAACACAAAAATGATCATTATATAATGAAAAAGAGAGAGAGTAAATCAACAAGAAAACATAAAAATACCAAATACATATGCTCCTAATATAGGAGGTCCCAGATTCACTAGGTAAATCCTACTAGATCTAGCAAAGTAATCAATTGCAGCATCATAATTCCTAGGAATTTAAAAATCCTACTGACAGATCTTGACAGGTGATTAAAACGAAAATGAATAAAGAAATGACCAATAGAGTGAATACACAACCTACTGAACAGGAGAAAATATTTGCATCCTATACATCTGACAAAAGCCTAATAATAAGAATCTATAAGGAATCAAACAAATTGCTTGGAAAAAAACAAACAATGTCATTAAGTAGTGGGGAAAAGTTATAAACAGAAGTTTTCCCAAAGAAAATAGCCAACAAACACATGAAGAAATACTCAGCCCTAATCATCAGGGAATGCAAACCAAAATCACGATAAGATATCACCTTACCCCAGTCAGAATGGACATATTAGAAAGTCAAGATACAATAGATGCCAGTGTGCATACAGAGAGAAATGAACATGCACCATTGGTGGGACTGCAAATTAGTACAGCCTCTACAGAAAACAGAATGGATAGAGGTTCCTTACAAACATAAATGTAGTTTCCATTCAACCTAACAATCCCATAACTAGGTTTCTACCCTAAGGAAAATAATTCATTTTGTCAGAAAGATACCTGCACTCAAATATTTATTCCAGAACAATTCACAGCTATAATGATGTGAAATCTACCTGTGTGCCCATCAATTTATGAGTGGATAAAGAAAATGTGGTATGTATTCATTTTGATCCATACCATGTGGTATATATTCACATAGATACATACCATGAAGTATTACTAAGCCATATAAAGGAATAAGCTAAAGTCTTTTGTAGTACTTGGATGGAAGTGGAGATTATTATCCTTGGTGAAATATTTCAGAAATGTAAAAACAAACACCAAATATACTCTCTAATAATTGGGAGCTAATCAATGGGTACTTGTCGGTACAAAGAGATATAAAGATAATTGGAAATCAAAAAGAGAGGAGGGAAGATGAGAAGAAGGCTACAAACCTACCCATTAGGTATAGTGATGACTATTCAGGTGATGGGTACACTGAAATCCCTGACCTTAGCATTACAAAAGGCATCTATGTAACAAAGGCTTTTGTACCCCCTAATATTTTTTAATTAACAAAAATATGGTTTTTTCAGATAAATATGTTATCACAATAAATTATATTTTAAAAAACTAACATTTCAGAGGGGACAGAGCAAGATGGAGGACTAGAGATAGCTTCCTTGCAGCCAGGTGTGGTGTGATTGGAAAAAGAAGACTCCAGAAACTTCTGGCTTGTGGGCTTTGTCCAGAACTATCTCTTCAGGGACACAGGGAGGCAATGAGTGGCTGCAAGAGCCCAAGGGAAAGAAAAAAGTAGTGGAGAAGCATCCTTTACCAAGTGATACTTTAGCACCTTAGGTCAGAGGCATGATAATTTACAGAACAAGATAAAGTGAAAGGAAAAAGTAGGACAAGGAAACAGAGTGACAGAAAATCCTCATGAGTATGAAATAGCAGAAAAATTCTGGCAACATGAAAAACCAGAACAGAGCAATACCCCCCCACCCACTTCCCACCCCCCAGGGATCATGAGGTAGCTACTGCAGAGGATTCCATCCTATAAGGAAATGTTAGAGATGACAGAAGGGGAATTTAAAATATGGATGGTGAAAACAATGAAAAAAATTGCTGAGAAAGTGGAAAATAACCAAAAGGAAATCCAAAAAACAGAATCAAATAAAAGATGAACAAGATGAAGACTACAGAAAGGATAGAACAGAGATTAAGGAACTGAAGCAGTCCATCAGGGAACTTAAAGATGCAGTAAACAGTATCAATAACAGATTAGACCATGCCAAAGGAAACGCATATTCTTTATGCATTTATCTCAGAGGTAGAGAATAAAGCTCTTGAGCTAACTTAAGCAGTTAAACAGACAGAATAAAAGAGAAAAAGCAGAACATTCACTGAGAAAATTATGAGACTTCATGAAGTATTCAAACATATGAGATTCAAAGGTATCCCAGAAGGGGAAGAATGCTGCAGAGGAATGGAAGCCCTACTAGAGAATATCATAAATGAAAACTTCCCAAATATAAACAAAGATTCTGACACACTCTTTTCAGAGGGATATAGGACTCCAAGTCATCTCAACTCAAATACAGTTTCTTCAAAACACATTGTCAAGAAACTGCCCAAAGTGAAGATGAAAGAGAAGATTCCACAAGCTTCCAGGAGTAAGTGCCAATTGACCTATAGGGGCAAATGCATCAGGGTGACCATAGACTTCTCAAATTAAACTTTTCAAGCCAGAAGACAATGGCCATCTACCTTTAGCCTACATAAACAAAACAAGTTTCAGCCCAGATTTCCATATCCTGCTAAGCTAAGCTTTAAAAGTGATGGAGAAATCAAATCATTTACTGATACACAAACACTGAGGAAGTTTGCCACAACAAGACCAGCTCTACAGGAAATACTTCAACCTATTCTCCACACTGGCCATCATAATGGACCACCAACAAACTAAACACTCAGGACTAAAAGGTAATACTTAGATTCTACAATGAAGTAAATGATAAAAATAAGCAATGGACTTCCACAAAATAAGATGAATAGAACTCCAGCACACTTATCAAGTCTCTCAATAAATGTTAATGGCTTAAATTCCCCACTGAAGAGGCATAGGCTGGCTGATTGGATAAAAAAGCATAAGCCATCTATTTGCTGTCTACAGGAAACATACCTAGCCTTGAAGGACAAAGTAAAACTTGGGATTAAGGGATAGAAGACAATTTTTGAGGCAAAGAGAAATCAGAAAAAAAGAGGTGTTGCAGTCTTATTTTTAGGTACAAGTGGATTTAAAGCTATTAAAGTAAAAAAACACAAAGATGGACACTTCATATTGGCCAAGGGAACAATACAATAAGAAGACATTTCAATTCTAAATATTTATGTACCAACTTAAGTGCTTCCAGATTTTTGAAAGAGACTTCAATTAGTCCAAGCAATATGATATCTTATAACACCATAATAACAGCAGACTTTAACACTGGCTTTACAGAGATGAACAGATCCTCTAAACAGAAAGTTAGCTAAGATTCAAGGGACTTAATGTGACCCCAAACTGTGCTTGATAGACATATACAGAACACTCTACCACAAAGCTAAAGAATATGTATTCTTCTTATTGGCCCACGTAACATTCTCTAAAATAGATTGTATCCTAGAAAACAAATCATACCTCAACAAAATCTAAAGAATTGAAATTTTACCTTGTATCTTCTCAGACCACAAGGCAATAAAGATGGAACTCAACTCCATCTCCAAAAATTGTCTTCCCCACAGAAATGCATGGGAATTAAACAACCTTATGCTGAATGAGAGTTGGTCAGGGGAGAGATAAAAAAGGAAATCAGTAACTTCCTTGAGCATAACAATAATAAAGACACAAGCTACCAAAACCTGTGGGACACTGCAAAAGCAGTCCTCAGAGGGAAATTTATTGCATTAAATGTCTGCATCCAAAAAACCGAAAGAGATCACATCAGTAACCAAATGAATCATCTTAAAGAAATGGAAAAAGAAGAGCAATTCAATCCCAAACCTAGCAGAAGAAAAGAAATAACCAAAATTAAATCAGCAATAAGTGAAATTTAAAATAAAAGAGTAATTCAGAAAATAAATGAAGCAAAAAGTTGGTTCTTTGGAAAGATAAATAAAATCAATAGACCATTGGCCAGCTTAACTAGAAATAGAAAGGTAAAATCTTTTCTATTTGAATTTCTATTGAGTAAAACCTCAATCAGAAATGAAAAAGGGAAAATAACAACTGATACTATAGTGATATAAGAGATCGTTTCTCACTACTGCCTAAAACTGTATGCCCAGAAATCTGACAACGTAGGGGAAATGGACCAATAACTGAAATCATACCATCGCCCTAGACTTACACAGGAAGAAATAGATCCCTTGAACAGACTGACCTCAAGCACTGACATGGCAGAAACGACAAAAAAAAACTTTCAACAAAAAAGTCCGGGACCTGATGGCTTCACATCAGAATTCTATGACACCTTCAAAGATGAGCTTGTACCTATACTGCAGAACCTATTTCAAAACACTGAGAAGGAAGGAACCTTCCCTAACACATTCTATGAATCAAACATCACCTTGATTCCAAAACAGGAAAAGACTGAACTAAAAAGGAGAACTACAGACCAATTTCAGTAATGAATATTGATGCAAAAATGTTCCATAGAATCTTAGCTAATAGATTGCAACCGCTCATTAAAAGTTATACATCACAAGTAGGCCTTATCCAAGTGATGCAAGGTTGATTTACATACACAAACCTATAAATGTAATACATCATATCAATAGAAGCAAAACCAAAGACTATATGAGCCTTTCAATAGAAGTAGAAAAAGCATTTGACAAAATTCAGCATCCTTTTCTAACAAGAACATTTAAGAAAATAGGCATGGGTGGCATATTTCTTAATCTGATTAAAGCCATCTATTAGAAACCCATAGCCAACATCATACTGAATGGAGTAAAACTGAAAGCTTTTCCACTAGAACTGAAACCAGACAAGAATGTCCACTATCACCACTATTATTCAGCACTTAGAACTAAAACCAGAAAAGAATGTCCACTATCACTGCTATTATTCAACATGGTTCTGTAAGTTCTAACCAATGCAAGCAGGCAAGAAAATGATATAAAAAGCATCCAAATGGGAGCAGAGGAGGTTAAACTCTCACTCTGTTGATGATCCGATCTTCCACTTAGAAAAATCTCAGAGACTCAACCATAAAATTCCTAGAAGTAATCAGGAAATACAGTAATGTCTCAGGGTATAAAATCGATGTTCACAAATCAGTAGTCGCCTTTGTACGTGGCAATAACAGCCAAGTTGAGAAGCAAATCAAGGACACAATTCCCTTCACAGTAACTTCAAAGAAAATGAAATACTTAGGAATGTACGTAATGAAAGAAACAAAACATCTTTTAAAAGAGAATTATGAAACTGTATGAAAAGAAATTGCAGAAGACACTAACAAATGGAAGAAAATACTATGCTCTTGGCTGGTAAGAATCAACATTATCAAAATGTCTATTCTACCCAAAGCAATCTACAGATTCAATGGAATCTCCATTAAAATAACAACATCATATTCTGAAGAAATGCAAAAAAATGTTACTTCATTTTGTATGGAACCAGATAAAAACCCATATAGCTAAGTCTATTCTTAGTAATAAAAACAAAGTTGGAGGCATGGTCCTACCACATGTTAAGCTATATTACAAGTCCACAGGAGTCAAAACAGCATAGTATTGGAACATAAATAGAAACATAGACATATGGAACAGAAAAAAAAAAAAAAAACAAGAGATGAAACCAGTCTCTACTTGCCATCTGATCTTTAATACACTAAACAAGAAGCATACAATGGAGAAAAGAATCCCTATTCAACAAATGTTGCTGAAAGAAACTGGATAACCATATGTAAAAGGCTGAAACTCGATCCACATATTTTACTTCTTACAAAAATTAACTCCAGATGAATAAAAGACTTGAATCTAAGATACAAAATGACAAAAATCTTAGAAGACTGTGTGGGGGAAAGCTCTTGATGATGTTGGACTGTAGAAAGATTTTATGGCAAAGACATCAGCAGCCATCTCAATAACAATAAGATTAACAAATGGGACTTAATTAAGCTGAAAAGCTTGTGCACAGCTAAGGACACAACAAGTAAAGCAAAAAGGCAACCTTCCGAATGGGAAAAGATATGTGTAGGGTATGAATCTGACAAAAGGTTGATAACTAGAATCAAACTCAAATTAATGAACAACAACAAAAAAGAGTAAACCATCCCATCTACCCCTGGGCAAAAGATATGAACAGAACCTTCTTGATGAAGACAGATGAATGGCTGACAAACATTTGAAAAACTGCTCATCATCCCTGATTGTCAGAGAAATGCCAATCAAAACCACCCTGAGATATCACCTAAACCCAGTAAGAATAGTCCATATTACAAAATCTCAAAGCTCCTGATGCTGGTGCAGATGTGAAGAAAAAGGAACATGCTTACACTACTAGTGGGACTACAAACTAATACAACCTTTTTGGAAGGCAGTATGGAGAATCCTCAAAGAACTCAAACTAGACCTCCCATTAATAGGTATCTACCCAGAAGAAAAAAAAAAATTCTTTTTTATCATAGGGACATTTGCACTAGACTGTTTATCACAGCTTGATTTACAATCTCCAAAATGTGGAAACAACCTAAAAAGTGCCCACCAACCCAGGAATGGCTTAACAAGCTCTGGTATATGTTTACTATCAAGAAAGATGGAGACTTTACATCTTTTCTATTAACCTGGATGGAGGTGGAACACATTAGTCTTTGGTAATGCATCACAAGAATGGGGAAGCAAGAATCTGATTTACTCAATTCTAATATGAAAGCAGTAGATAGCTAATACAAAAGGGGTAGGGAAATGAGGGAGCAGGGAGAGGGAAGGAAGGAAGGGAAGGTCATGGAGTATGGCAACCTCTTGGGGACGGGACACAGGATAAGAGACTTTATCTAACAAATGCAGTCAGCATAACCTAATTGTTTGTACCCTCAATGAATCCTGAATAATAAAAAAGAAAGTAAAAGTTAGAATACAAGTTCTTGAATTTTACTAATAATTTTCTAATTAATTTCTATTATTTTTCTTAATTAAATTAAGAAATCTTAATTTCTAAGAATCTAATTAGAAAACAAAAGAAAATAAAAGTTCTTGAATTCTAGAATTGATTTTGGATGGGAGAACTAGAAATTCACATTAATTTTCCAACCTAGCAAAGCAAGGAGATCTCTTTGACAGTTCTTTTCCCAACACTGTTTTCAAAGCTCCATTTGGGTCAGGAACAGGTACATTAATGGAACAATCATATAGAAAGCACACAGATTCAACCAGCTATGAGGGACATGATAAATAAATTAGTTGGCTAGATTAAATACTCTTTACAGTAAAAATAAAAATTATATTTATAATACGTCAGGATATTTTGAATGGTATAAAAAAGCCGTAACACTGTTGAATTGCACCAATACTTACGTAATACCAATCAAAATTGAATTTTAGGTGTAATGGTCCTCCCATTGCTCAGATAAAAAAATACTCAAAATGAATCTCCACAAATATCCTCTATTTTAATGTGGGTTGAACAAAAACAGTTTTCAGCCTAATTATTATATAAGCCCAGAAACAGCTTCTTTTAATTTCCATGATCCAAAAGTTAAGCAGACCAAAATAAAAGCAAACATCTCCAGTTCAACGTGCAGCGTAGGTGAGTCCTTGACAAAGGTGAACAGAAGGCTTTAGCAATTCATGCACACAAATATATCTAGCATCTAAAACCCCCTTTATATATTGTGGGTAACTGAGAGTTTGAAATCAACACAGTAGTGTCGCATTACTAATTGTATAATTTTGATTTGCTTTTCTTAGTGACTTTATGCAATATTCTTCATTTTCTAACCTAAAGAAATTAGCCTAGATGCTAATGTTGGTATAAATAAGCTATATTTAAATATTGATTATGATTGTTCACAAAGTATGAACTATTATGTGATGTAAATTTCTCTTATATGACATTTTGAATTATGTCTTATATAAATCAACTGCACATATTGTGGAAAGACATTATTTTAGTGCCTTTCACTGTTTTTCTTATAAGAAATTTTCAGAAGCTGGTAATCTAAACATCCCGTATGCTACATGCTGGTTCAGCTGGAAATGTTAATCATATTTCTATTTCTTGGGAATGCAGAACACAAAGACCACAAAATTTCTGCTATAAAGATCATTTTTTAAGTGTTGAATGTTCTTCTTTTCATTACTATGCATTTATTTGGGGGAAGCAATTTTTGAATGAGAAGAGAAATCACATGAAAACTGGTAATTTGCAAACCGAAAAAAGGGGCCTGCTTCACTGATGAATGGCTTTAGCAGAGGCTCATAACAAGCACATCAGTCAAACTTTACAGACGTTCATCTCTAGGTTATATGCACATAGGTTCACACACTCAGTCCGCACACATACAACACTCACACAAACAACACACATGAACACATACAAGCCAACACAATATGCATAACTCACATTCATGTTCACACATGCCAACACACCCAATGGACCATCATCATAATCTACACTTTCTTGGCAAATAACAAGTATTTCCAATTTGTTACTGTAAGAAATGAATTGATTACATGAAAAATAAAGATGTAAAGAAAACTGTAGAGCGTTATAGGCATTACGACCTCTGCCCTACTCCACACCCTTAAATACGAAAACATATTTTTATTATTTCATATCCTAAAGTTTGTTCAGTATCTCCTCATCTCTAGATTCCATCAGTTGTGAACCATTATCCTTCATAAAAATACCATGCTAGTCTTCTTAAGACAAGGAGTTGGACAATTTATGACTTTGCTCACACATCATCAATTTCCTTACCCTCTGTCAACAGAATAATTTCCAGACTCCTTATCTTTGAATTTAGGTTCCCTCTACATGTAGCTGCACACTATTTTCCATCTCATCTGCCTCTACATTCTTCCTGCTTCCCCAAATCAGGTCTACTTATTTCTTACCTCGTACTATTCCACTTCTATCTCTACTCACATTGAGTCCCTTTCTAAAATGCCATCCTCAACGCTCCATTCCTTCCTTTCATTTTATCAGCCCCCAGTACATATTATGTTTATGCTGTGAAGACTTCCTTGATAGCAGCTGGAAATAATATTCCTTTCTTTTGAGCAATTATAGTCCAATTATCTCCACTACGTTTCCTGAAACAAATGCATGACATAGCACTAGTTGTATGAGATAGTAAATGTCACCAGCAGATGTCTAATAATGTTTAGAAATCTTAACATTAAATTGATTGAAAGAAATTCCTTTTAATAATGTCTAAGCAGAGTTAAATAGAATAAAGCACTGATCAGGGAGCCCATATTATATAAAGCATCTGAAGGGGTTGACATTCTTACAATCATAGAATGTAGGGAAACACTTGTCTATGACAATTTCAGAGCATACATTCATGGCCTGAATTATCCATTTTTTTTTATCTTCTAGGCACTTTAATTGTGTAGCTGAACATATTCCTCCTTTGTGTTATTTCTAGAATATTTAGGTTACCATTTTGGGGTTAATCTTATTCCTGGTACCATATTAGTGTTTTACTTTTATTTCCTACTATGTCATGTTTGTTATATATTTTCAACTTATTTTCTCTCAATATTTGCCTTCCATTACTCTAAGCTACTGTATTAATTTCCTATTGCTGCTGTCACTAATTAGAACATACTTGGTGGTTTAAGCACTGTAGAGTGATAATCTTGCCGTTCTGGAGGTCAGAAATCTTAAGTGGGACTTACCTGCGCAAGTAACAAGGTATCAGCAGTAGACATTCATTTATGAAGATTCTATGGGAGAAACCTTGCTTTTTTCAACCTTCTAAAAGTTACCCTCATTCAATGGCAAGTGTCTTCCTTCCATTTCTAAACCAAACAATGGTCAGTGCTAAATCATTTCTCATTGGAAAGCTAACTTTTCTGCTTCCTTCTTCCTTGTTATAGGACCCTGTGATCACATTAGGCCCACCAGATAATTCAAGATAACTTCCACATCTCAAAGGTCAGCTGATTAGTGACCTTGATTACATCTACAACTTTAATTCTCCTTTGCCTTGAAAGGCAGCACAATCATAGTTTCTGGGAATAAGGATGTGGACATAGCTAGAGGCTTTTTATCTGCCTACGCTAAGCTGTTCTGGACTAATGTGTGACATACCAATGTATAAGACAATTACAATGTTCTTGGGGGGACATAATTTATCTTCTTTTATAGATTATAAATGAATAGGCAGCATAGTTTCTTCTGTATCCTCTCAGTGCCTTTAACAAATTTTCATTTTCAGCTAAATTTTAGTAAAAAATTGTTAAATGAATGCTAACCTACAGACAAATAACCAAATTCTTACAATAATATTACATATTATAAGCTCCAGGTATTGAAAGGGCTTTGATAATATGCTACATAATGGTTTCTATGTATAATATTGTGTTTTTCTTTTCTGTTTAATGTAATCTTCACATTCACTTGATGTAATCACTTATGCAGTGTTTATCCTTTCTAGCATAGTTTAAAGACTGATTCTGTAACAAAGCTACAACTCTAATAGTAGAAACAAAGAGAGCTAGGACAGTTATTAAAGAAAACAATATCTCAAAGATCTTAGGGTGACTTGAGAAGAGTATAGTAGTTAGTATTTAATAAAGTGCTACTTTTATTTAGCATTGCAATTTCTTTCAAGAAGAAAGTTGACTTTAATTAAAATAGCAGGATTGGAATACCTTAGATCTCTCGTATTATTGTCACCCCTGTGTATCAAATTGAATAAAGCACAAGAAACATATCTCATGACTCAGGATTTGTATTTGCTGATGTTATGTGGATAAAGTATAATACAAATAATAAAAAAAGAATGAACCCCATAATTCTGGCTTTTATAACTGTAAAACTCTATAGTAGGAATTCAAAGTGGGAGAATGTGAAATATTAACAATAGATTGCTTGGGAGCAGTGGTCCTCAAATGGGCTCCCATTGCAATCTCTGAGGGTATTTAAAAATCTCAATGTCCAGTTCACACTTCAAAGGAATAAAATCCGAATCCGATTCCCAATCACATCTCAAACTAATTAAATTAGTGTCAGTTCCCAAGGAGTAGGTAGCACTGCGCAGGAGAGTTCCAACAGCAAAGTAACGATGAATACAATCTATAGACAAAATGTGCAGAAAAATCTTCACTCACTAATTTGTTTTCTACATTCACCTGGAGTGAACTGCTAGAAGTTTCAAATCTTATAGGTAACGGATATTCACTTCTGCACTCTTCTTTAATTTTCCCAATCTCCTTATCTGTGCTCCGGAATCAAGCCCGAAGATTCACTCTCACAATTCAACAGTTAACATGATTTTACAATCTTACAGTCCAGCAAACTAATCAGAAGGTCTTCGTATACCTATGTGTTTCTATATATGTGCACTGGGTAATAAAGAGCTAAATTTCAAAATCCAAGAAAGGGGGTGAGTGGAGGTTTTTTATCACAGATATTGACCTTTCCACCTAACAATTTGTTGGGAAATCACTTTATGCATTACACCATTTTCTGAGGTGGGAACTATGAGTTTTCTTTCCATTTCATATGTTTCTTTTAGGAGATAGGCACATAGATGCAAAAAAATATAAGACTTGAGATATAGGTCATGCAACTTTTTCATCTAAAACTTGGGATTATGCAACAAGTCAGAGCTGCTCTTAATGTCTCGTGGACAGAAAAACAGATCATGGCAACACAACCAAGAGTTTGAACGGGAAGGGGGGACCCTCTAAGTGAGCAGCTTGCCTAGATGCTGTCCTCTTTCTGCTGAAGACTACAGAGGCGGTTTTTCACCAGAGCAGCAAAGAAGCACAGTATTCCCTGAACATTAAGAAGCAGCTGCAGGAAGCATTTTGTAAACATATGGTATTTGTATAATTAATGTTTAAGTAGAGAATTAGCTTGCAGTTCCAGAATTCCAGTTAGAAAACCTGAAATTTCAAGTTTTCCCCTCCCAAACCATCTATTCTTGTTGTATCTGACCCGCTACATGGAAACTAGAAAACTGATTGTTCAGTTCATATTTACAAAATAACCTTGGGAAGTCACTCGTTTGTATCCAGATCCCCACATTTTGTCTATTAGATGTCTCAGATAGTGCGTCTCTCCTTCCATGGTCACCATTCTGGTTTAGAACATCTAGCACTGCACTGACTGCCTAATTGCTCCATCAGTCCAGCCCATCTTCCACATTCCAGACAGGCAACCTTTCTTAAAATAGAAATCTAAGAATATTTTTTCCTTTACTAAAAAAAGTGTCAAAAAGTTGTAAGTGATTATAGGAGAATTATCCTTAAGAAAAAGCCAGTCTCCTTAACTGTTCATCCACATGTTTTCATGATTTAACCTCTGTTCTGTCTTCAGTCTGATTTATCATTTTAATTCTAATCCTGACTAAACACCAGCACTTCTTTGACACTGATAATTTATGTAGGTAGCTTTCATTATAAAGGAATCAGAGAATCTTTTATTTTCCTAGATACATCTTATGTTCTTTGTGAGAATTCAAACAAGTATAAATTACTTTTTAAAGAATTTCTTGCTTCAACTTCCAGCTACCATATAACAGACCTTTTTTCTATATGACGGAAAATTCTAAAAGTTAACTGTGCTATATGGCATCATTCAGATAACAAACAGTTAAAATTAGCTAACTTTTTAAAAAAGACTGAATAGCTTCAGTGTTGTTATTAGAAGCTTAGAAAGGTTTTAGAATATCAGTGAGTAAATGGTTTATCCTAAAATTTGTCAAGCATCCTTTCTCCACATTTGTTAACTCCGCTCCTTAAATGTCCATGAATAAAGTAGGTAATATTTTCTTCAATGTCACTGTGATACTTCAATATAACTTTTGTTTGTTTTTGTTTTTTTGGCCAGGGTAGGGTTTGAACCCACCACCTCCGGCATATGGGGCAGGTGTCCTACCCCTTTGAGCCACAGGTGCCACCCCTTCAATATAACTTTTATAATATCGTTCCATAATTTTCCATTCCCCATGGGAGTAGCATTGATAAAGTAGTATGGGCCCAGATCCCAGATATTGACTCTATGTTTGTGTAATTTTACTAGTTAAATTCTATGAAATAAGAAAAGTAATCATAAACTAAGAAAGTTACTTAAAAAGATGAGGTGAAGATAAGATTATAATTACATATAATTAGATAAATGATTCAGTAAAAATAATATTTCTAATAAACTTAGACGGAGAAAAGTAAACTCTTTCACACTGAACATCTATTTGTGATAGAAGCTTGAATGTCAGTCAGGGTGTTTAATATCAGTGTTCATGAAGTTTATACTAAAATTAATTTATATCTTTCATTATTTCATTTTACTCCATTATAATGGAATCCACTAGCAAGCAGTTTGCAAAAATGATAATTTATAATATCAAATCACTTGTTTTTCTCTCTCATT
Source organism: Galagoides demidoff (assembly GCA_963574575.1). NCBI lineage: Eukaryota > Metazoa > Chordata > Mammalia > Primates > Galagidae > Galagoides > Galagoides demidoff. The sequence goes on from CAUYQV010046631.1 coordinate 23,687, forward strand.
GTATTGTATCTTTTACATGAAGAATATATTACCAAAAATGAAAATCAATTTTAATCATAATAATACAGATGACAACTACCTGGAACTACTCACCATTTCTCTTGACCAGGACACCCTATTTCTGATGAGGGCAATGGCTTTCTAACTCTGTGCTGTGAAATATGACTCTACCAGCTCCCTCATCTCTCTTCCCATTTAGCGCCTACAAAAACCACAAATGTATTGATTATTCTTTTGCATTCCCACCTTTATCAGAAATTTCTGCTAAGGCAAGTAAAATATTTTTATTGAAACTAACATAAAACTTAAAATCTCTGTGATTATCACAAACTATTATAAAGTGGAAGACCCTCTGGGTTATGATGAGAGAACTGAAAAAAACTTAAAGACAAGTGTAAGAAGCCGGGGAGGGGGCTCCACAGATTATTCCCAAAGCAAAGGATTAAACAAAACACAGAAGGGTGTTGCTATTCCAGGGTAAAACAATGTGTGGGTAGACTGTGACAGCATGAATTTGAACTTTTTGGTGAAGATTATTTGAATGGTACTTCTCCGGTTCTTGTTGGTCCATCTGTCTGTAGCATAACTGGAAAGCAGTGACTGGAATATGTCCAGTGAGTCCTACTTCCCAGCTAAAAATCTCAACAAAGGGCCTAAAACCTATTCTGAAAGCAAGAAGTATCACAACTGTCTTTAATTGGACCAACCTGAGGGAGTGTGGGGAAGACCCAGTGTGGTCTCTGAGCACGTCAACAACAGAGCCGAGCTGTACTCACATGGTGATGATGTTCACCCATACATAGAATAAAAGTCTTAGATTCAAAAAATGAGTGACTTTAGGTAACTGTTTTAATAGAGAAGGAGAAAAAGAAAGAGGAAAAGAAAAAAAGAGAGAAAAATGAAAAATTAGATGAGAATGAAGGCAGAAATAGAGGGAGAAAGAGCCAGAAAGGGAGTTTTATTAAAAGATGTCTACTTATGAAAAGGGTGAAGAGGGTGGGGAACTGTGAAAGCCTGAGACTCCAGTGGCAAACATTGCTCTCCTCAACTTTTTTTTTTTTATTATAAAATGGAATTTTTTCCACCATTGTGCAAAGAAGAACAGAGATCATGAACAAAGCTTTCCCTGTTCTGACCACGCCAGCATATCTACTTTACTAACTGAAGCCTGGGACAAGCTGCGGGGTGGTCAGGGTAATTATATCACTTGGAAGAAGCTGAAGGAATTGGCTGGACAGTGGCAGTGATAAGAAAGAAAGCAGAGCTGAAAGACTACCAAGAAGCTTCATTCCTTCCTTCATCCATCCATCCATATAGTCAATTGTTCAAAGAAATAGGGTAGGCACAGGGGCTTTCCTCAAGGAGTCATTGTCAAAGGGACACAATAAAGAAATCATTTCTAAAGTAATCAGTTGGATTTCATGAGTCTGCAATGTGAAAGTACAAGTACTAAAGGGAAAAAGTGACACAGGGAATCGGGGAAATACACGTTTATTCAGATTCTCAATGAAAGGCTCATTATCCTCACTATGGCAATGTTCCAAGAACAGGGATGCATGGTGAAACTGAAAGTCTAAAAACACAATATTTGACAAGTAAAAGTAAATGAGAGAAAGAGTGCTGGAGGTGAACAGTGGGTAATGGGTAATTTCTCTGGTGCATAGAGTCCAGAGAATAAACAGTTGAGATCCTCCTTCAAAACATATGAACCGAGTGCTTATAGTCTTAATAACCGAAATTCATTAAAGTACATAAATCACAATTAAGGCATAATCAAATAGCTTTCACTTCAGACATGAAGCGAATCCCTGGCTAACTACATCAAGCTAGCAGTTTTGAGACCAGCAGTTTCTCCTAACAGTGGAACTCTAATTTGGATAACAGAATAGAGGCAGAGTGCACACACTGTGTCTCTCTTTGAGTAATTGCTTTTGTTACTAATAGAAAAGAGCTCCCTCCTGTTATGCTGAAGTAGCTTTACAATATGTGGCAGCCTCTAACTTAATCAGAGAGGGATAGTTAAGAGGATATATAACTATTTGATGTATTGACTTCAAGAACACCATTGTACCTTAGGAAGCCAATAAATAAAATTTGAAATGGTAAGGATGCACATAATTAAACTTAACTGAAAAGATAAAATAATTCTCATACTGTTACACCTAAACTTGCAGGCTTGCATCTATAAATATGAAGCAGAGTCTGGTTGTTTATGCAGGTGTCAGAGTTTCCTGAGGGATAGGTTTTAGTTATTAATAAATCATCACATGTGAGAGGGATATAATGTAATATCTAGGCTAAGAAATTGTATAGCCATAAGAACTCTCACCTGTGTTGGAAACTAAATAGCTCTGGGGAGCCATATTTGGCCAACGGAATCCACAACTTTTCTTACTCTGTACATAGTTTCAGCACTTAACCTTGTATGGGTTGATCTATCTGGTTGTGCGTGTCTTTTATTTATATCACACTGTGAGTTTAGCAGGAGGAAGAACTATATCTTCTTTATGTTGCCATCTGTAGCTCAAAGCATTTAGTATCCAACTGGTGCTCAAGTAATATTATTGATGGTTATACCATACTGATATGCATTTGACCTTGCACAGCTCAGGTAAATCATAACATTTTGCTTTTGTTTTGTTTTATGTTTTCTTCTTTGCTTCCCAGAATTTATTCCCAGAGCCATTCAGATTATCCGGTGGGTTTCTATATTGATTGAAATCTAAGGATATTTATACTGGGTATTTAAATGATTTATTTAAAAATACTCATGGGCTTCCATGCTGTACCAGGTGAAAAGGTAAACAGACTGTGACCACAAAGAGCTTAAAAATCCAAAAGGGACAGGTGTTAACTTCCATCAAATTTCACAGAATGGTGAGTATGTGAGGGGTGAAATAAGTATTCTAGGTAATAGCATGATAAAACACAACAACAACATAAAGAAATGAGGCTGTCTCAGGAATAGTGATTCAGCTAAAATATACAGGACAGTAGTCATTTTGGGGAGATGTTACTCACATTTTAAAGAACTCTGGAGTCAGACAAACCATTATTACAGCCCAGTTCTGCAGTTTACTAGGCCATTATGGGTTGAATTAAATATCTCTGAGTGCATGCGAAGCATCTGCATAAGAACATCACATTGCTGGAAAGATTGCATGAGATTATGAGTATAAAGTATGTCCATTATAGTTCCTAGACCATAGAATTTAATAAAAGTGATTTTCACTAATCACTAAGATATTAAAAAAAAAGCAGTGAAAATATTTGAGCAGAGCTACAGCTTTATCTTAAGAAATATTCCTTGTTCAGTACATATTCAAGAATAAAACAAATGTGAACACCAGAAATAAAGTAAGAATGAAATAGGATAATGTTTGTGGAGTGGAAATGAATAGAGCTACGTGTAAGGAGGGAGCAAAATTATTTAGGGTTATCTACAGGAAATAACTATGGCCTTGCACTTTGAATCTTTGATCTTATTCTGATTCACTACTATCTAGCTGGAGATTTGGTTCTATCCTTATATATCTGTGATAAAAGTGGGCTAAGAAACTCTCAGAACTTTTCTAGTTTTTGTATTATCTGTCTATGATTAGATTAGGCAGACAATGGGGGTGGAAAATAAATTATGGCATCAAATTTTCAAACCTTAGTAACATACAGAAAAGTAACATCAAACATATAAAATCCAAAGAGCAAGAGTAAGAATTAGTCTAGAAGAGAGAATCCTATTCTTTATCCTCTTTATCTTAGAATATTGTATCTTTTAGCAGAAAATGTAAGTGAAAATGCTCAGGAGACAACTGGGAATGTGGATTTGGCACTTCAGAGGAAGGTGTATGGTGGGAGTTGATTTGGGGATCCTCTGCATAAAGGTGACAGTTGGTGCTCTAATGACGAATGATATCACAGAGTAAAATTTTTACAGAAAAGAAAAAAACAGTCCAAGGACAGAGCATTTGCCCACATGTAGGCAGTGTCAAGGAAGAAGAACCAGGAAAGGTATAGATTTTTCAGTGAAGAACTTTATAAATATATGCCATGAAATTTAAAACAGAATTTCAAGAAAAAAAGTGGTAATTATTCATATTAATTTTACCAGCCTTTATTGAACAATCATAATAACCACACAAGGGTAGTACTAATAAACCAATTAGTATTAGGTATGTGTAGAGATGTAGTAGAGTATTAGGCATGGCCATTTCTCTACTAGCTTGGAAATGACAGATCCATGATTCAGATTTAGACATTTCTGATGCTAGGAGCCATGTACTTTTAGTTATTACTATAATAAGACCAAGAAAGATGAAAGACCAAAAAAGCCTACTGAATTTGATATTTGGGAAAGTGTAGTATATCTTTCAAGGAACACAATCCAACTTCGGAGGTCCAGGTTTAGAGGGTATGGTGGAGAGCCAGAGACAAAAGGAAAAATCCACTTCATGAAAAGAAGTAAAAAGGGTCTAAGGTACAACCTTATAAGTAGTAAAGAAAACAGGTTAAAGGGTGGTAGCTGGCTCGGCGCCTGTGGCTCAATCAGCTCAGGTGCCAGCCACATACACCTAAGGTGGCAGGTTCAAATCCCCAGCCCGGCCCGCCAAACAACAATGATGGCTGCAACCAAAAAAATGGCCGGGTGTTGTGGCGGGCGCCTGTGGTCCCAGCTACTTGGGAGGCAGAGGCAGGAGACTCGCTTGAGCCCAGGAGTTGGAGGTTGCTATGAGCTGTGATGCC
>CAUYQV010046632.1:0-12623 GCA_963574575.1 Galagoides demidoff
CTCCCAAGTAGCTGGGACTACAGGCACCTGCCACAATGCCCAGCTATTTTTTGATTGTAGTTGTCATTGTTGTTTGGCAGGCTGCTGGGTTCAAATCCTCCAGCTCCGGTGTATGTGGCTGGAGCCCTAGCCCCTAAGCTAGAGGCACCAAGCCTTTTGCTTTCTTTTGAAATAGGGTCTTGCTCTGTTACCTAGTTAGAGTGCAGTGGCATCATCATAGCTTACAACAACCTCAGACTCCTGGGTTCAAGGGATCCTCCTGCCTCAGCCCTCCCCAGTAGCTGGGACTATAGATGTGTGCCACCATTCCTTGCTAAGTTTTTCTTTCTTTCTTTTTTTTTTTTTTTGTTTTGTAGTATTTGGCCTGGGCTGGGTTTGAACCCACCACCTCCGGTATATGGGGCTGGCACCCTACTCCTTTGAGCCACAGGTGCTGCCCCCTTGCTAATTTTTTTCTATTTTTTGTATAGATGGTGCTCTTGCTATATGGCCCAGGTTAGTCTCAAACTCCTCACTTCAATTGATCCTCCTGCTTGGGTCTCCTAAAGTGCGGGGATAACAGGTGTGAGCTACTGCATTTGGCCCCATTCAATGCATATTTAATGATCACCATTAAGTATTTGAAAACAAGGCTGGGCGCCTGTGGCTCAATCAGCTAAGGCGCCAGCCACATACACCTAAGGTGGCGGGTTCGAATCCCCAGCCCGGGCCGGCCAAACAACAATGATGGTTGCAACCAAAAAATGGCCGGGCGTTGTGGCGGGTGCCTGTGGTCCCAGCTACTTGGGAGGCGGAGGCAGGAGACTTGCTTGAGCCCAGGAGTTGGAGGTTGCTATGAGCTGTGATATCATGGCACTCTACCCAGGGGGATAGCTTGAGGCTCTGTCTCAAAAAAAAAAAAAACGTATTTGAAAACAACCACACTGCACAGCCTCTATGCTGAGCCATAATCTTAATGATGTCACAAGTTTCCAAAGTCCATCTTTGCAGCTGAACTTTCTGATTATGTAATGCCCAAAGAGGAAGAAGGAACTGCCTCTTCTCCCCAGGCTGGACTGGCTCCAGGGGGCCCGGCTGTGCTCCCCATGAAATGCAAAACTGCACAAAATTGTGTGACGTCAAGCCCCAGGCTCATGTCTCGAATCCCTCCAGCTTGGCTCTCTCCACCTGTTAAGCAAGCATTTTAATTTCTAGTCAATTCCTGTAAGATCACCCGGGAACCTGGGAGCTCACATGAGCCCTAAGAACCAAGTGGCACCCGAGAAAAGAAAGAAATTTGGTTGAAAGATGAAATTGGAGCTTGTCATGCTGAGGTCTTATCTCCTCTGTTTTCGTGACTTCCCTGAGAATTATGGGGTCTTACGTACAGCTGAGGGGTTTGTTTCTGACATACAAGACCTCATAGACAGCATAACTCACTTTACTTCTGAGGCGGGAGGCCACCCTCCTATAGCCGTATACACTTGTCCAGATGTCCCTCTTAGCCCTGCTGCTTACCCCATGACTTATTTTAGACACGCTATAATTGGAGAGAGGAGAGACCCTGGAGGGAAGCCACATGGTGCTGGGAGCATCAGGAAATGGGGTTCAGAGGAAGAGCCTTGTGGAAGAAAATAAAGCGGAGAAAAGGCCAATTAATTACCTCTGCGCACAGAGCACATTACCGTGTAGAAGATCGTGACTAGCTGTGGTCTGGCCTTGCGGAAGGAAAGTTTTAAACTGTATCACAAGAGACTTCGGTTGGGCCAAGCAAAGTGAGATAGCAAAATTCTGCATTTTAATGAACCTAAGACTGCCAACCTAAGCAGGTTTTATTATTTTAAGAATGACCAAGAAAGAGAATGAAAAATGTAACAATGCAAAATGATGACTTGCTTAGACTCAGAAAATTTAATTTTCACTTATTAAAAGAACTCCTTTAGACTTAGTTTTATCATATGCTATGCATACACACACAATACATATATGCACGAGTATAAACATATATTTTATAATACACATAAAGGCAACATAATTAGATTAATTGGAAGAGGCATCAGTTCCTAAAACAACTTTACTTTGAGTCTGATGCTTCTCAATCACTTTAAAAGGCACAATACTCAAGGGAGTATGTTTTTACGTACAGTATAATTCTTGTCCAGATTGCTTCTTGGCCTTTGGCTAAGATCAAGTATAATCCCTGTCTAGAATATTGTGATGCATTTCTTTTTTTTTTTTCGAGACAGAGCCTCAAGCTGTCGCCCTGGGTAGAGTGCTGTGGCATCACAGCTCACAACAACCTCCAACTCCTGGGCTCAAGCGAGTCTCCTGCCTTTGCCTCCCAAGTAGCTGGGACTACAGGCGCCTGCCACAATGCCTGGCTATTTTTTTTTTTCCTGGCTGCAGCCATCCGTTGTTTGGCTGTTCGAACCCGCTGGTGCAGGTGTATGTGGCTGGCACCTTAGCCGCTTGAGCCACAGGCACCGAGCCCGATGTAGCATTTCTTAAAAGACTCCCCCAAAGAACTGAATGACATTCGGTTGCTAATCTCAATTTAAGCCACGTTTGTAGATTAAACCAAGTATATGGAGCAGCGCTTCTCAGCCTGATCTTGCATCAGACTATTCTGGAGGGCTTGAGTCAGGTTACTGGACCCCACTGCCAGAGATTCGGGTTCAACGGGTCAGGGGTGGGGCTTGAGAATTTGCCTTTCTCGAAAGCTCCCAGGGTATGCTGATGTTGTCTCCAATAGCCTTGATGCGGGCTGGGCCACTCATAGCATCAGGAATGTTACTGAAGACGTCCCATATTCCTACACCTCTGCTTCTCTGGATTCGCTTCCAAACCAGCAAGACCACGCTGAGAGATTTTTGCTGATGCTTTTGATGTTGGAGCATGATCAGACCGTGATGGCTTCTGTCCACCTGCCACCTGGCTGATGGCTACTGTGTAACAATATCGTTGTAAGATGAATCCAGATTTCAGAGATACTAAACTGGGGAAGGGGGAAGGAGGAGAAAGTGGACCTTAAACTTGACAGCATACAGTCACTAGCCTCTGTATGTGCCGGGAGGGAGGGTAAGGCTGGGCCAGCCTGGGCAGAGGTGGGGCGGCTTCTGGATCCATGTGCCTTCTGTGGCTACACAAGCAGTAAACAGCACCTGCTCACAGCAGGGAACAGAGCTGCGAGTGCCCTGTCTGGTGTGGCCTCGTGCCTTATGTTAGGATGGCTGAGGACGGAGCCAGATGGTTTACTCTGGTGAGTCCGACCTAACCACCAGTCTTTTTTTCTTTTTTAGAACAATGCTGTTAGAAAGCCTCCCATGTCATTAAGCATGGCACACTAATAAAAAGGCAAAAGGCCTTCCTTGCGCCTTGTGGGTTAAATAATAAAGAACAGCTGTACGTGGAGGGGCAGATGGCATGAGCTGCTGGCAGCTGGGGACTGCTTGTCTTCATTACTGTCATTGACAGAAGAGACATGGGGGTGGGCCCTTAGGTCACCCAGTGGGTTCTCTCCAGGAGCCTGTAGGGATCATCTCGGCCTAGTTTTTGAGACTCGAGCAAACTTCCTGGCAAGCAGGAGCTCCCTCCTGTCCCCTTCTGGGTCTTATTTCCACGGGTGTCTCTTCCTTGTCTGAGCCAGTGTGTCTTCACCGGGGGCTGCTTTGCCCCTCAGGAGACACCGGGCGACATCTGGAGACACCCTTAGTTGTCATAACCGGGAGGAGGGTTCCTGCTGGTATCTGATGGGCAGGGGTGCTGGTAAACATGGCACTGTGCACAGACAGCCCCACCACGGTGAGTGTCAGCAGTGCTGTGCTGAGGAATCCTGGCCTTGGGAGCACAGCATCTTTTAAATTCAAGCTCTTGTGGACTGTTGCTGCCTTTTTCTTGAAATCGGGATAAAAGTGAAGAGAGGAGAAGAGATGACTCTTCAGGCAGTGCTCCCTGCAGCTTTCCTGCCGTGCAGTGTTGCGAGTGGTCACAAGAGCTGGAATTTACTTGGCACCACTTTTCCACGGTTTCCCGTGACACTGAAACAGTGAAAGAAATAACACGTGCACAGGGTCACCCGCTGCTTAAGGAACAGATTTCGCTTAGTAACCCTCTGCTCCTCACACTGGACTGTGTGCGTGAATTTCCAGGGAATCTGGCTGGAGTTCGTGTGCTCATTGGATCAGGGAAGGCCGAGGCTCTGCACCCTCCACAAATCCCGGGTGATGCCGGCCTGCTGCCAGTGTGCAGCCCGCACCTTGAGTAGCCAGGTGCTAATCTGACGTTTGGCCTTCCTGAGCCCAAGGAGGGTCTGTGCTTATGATACCCACTGTTCCTGTAAATGCAGAAGATGGAAAACCCTTTGCAAAGCTCTAAGCATTACTGGCCACATGTAGGGTGTGGTATAGAATGAACTCATCCTGGTTTGCCCAGAACTCTTCCAATGGAAACCCAAAGGCTTGCATCCCAAGAAACTCCTTGGTTTTGCATAAACCAGGATGATGGGTCACCTTATCCAGCCTGACCATATCCCCCGTGGCAAGATCAGGTGTCCTTCCACAAGGAAGCCTCTGAGCTCCAGAGCAGTGGAGACTCAAGACAGGTGTTTGATTTACTTACTGATTTTCTCTCCTATTCTGGGAATAGAACAAAGTATGATGTTACAAAATCCACTGCCTAACATTGGGGCACATTTTGTGTCACCAGAAGGATTGTGTGTCTTGTGTTCGACTTGTAATTTGTATTCTCCAACAATAAGTTCCTCAGCTCCTGTTTTTTCTGTCCCGGCCATCCTTTGAGCAGGCCACACCTCTGCTCTAAACTTTTCAGTATTTTCTGACTGATACAGTTTCCAAGGTTTTTGCTCTCGAGGAAATATATTTTATGGTGGGTAGAAAAAAACTAGGAGAAGTCTCCAACTCTTAAATTGCTTATATTCTCAGTGGGTGAGAAATATACAAGAATTATCTTTTTAAAAGGTCCAAACAGGTCATGGTTAGGGCGCTGGCCACATACACTGGGGCTGGCAGGTTCGAACCCGGCCTGGGCCAGCTAAAACAACAATGGCAACAACAACAACAAACATAGCTGGGCATTGTGGTGGGCATCTGTAGTCCCAGCTCCTTAGGAGGCTGAGGCAAGAGAGTTGCTCAAGCCCAAGAGTTTGAGGTTACCATGAGCTGTGATGCCCTGGCACTCTACTGAGGGCGATATAATGGGACTCTGTCTCAAAAAAAAAAAAAAAAAGACAAAAAATCCAAGACTAGGCATCATGGTGGGCACCTATAGTCTCAGCTACTCAGAAGACTGAGGCAGGAAGATTGCTTTAGCCCAAGAATTTGAGTTTGCCTTGAGCTATGATCACACCATTGCTCTCTAGCCTGGGCAGTAGAGAAAGACCCTGTCTCTAAAAATAACAAAAACAAAACCCAGAAAGTTCCAAGATCTTTTATAATTAGGGGCTACAGTGCTAGATGCATTATAGGGCCTGTGTGGATGTGGGTTTGCAGATGAGTTAGAGCAAAATGAGTGTGCATGCCAGCTAAAACTCCCCTGTACCAAGGCTTGGCCAATTTCCATGCAGTTGGCCTGATATTCCAGGTCAGTTTCTGCCTCTGTGCCTTTGTTTAAACTCATCTTCCCATCAAGAATGCCCTGTCCTGGCTTAGCGCTCATAGCTCAGTGAGTAGGGCGCCAGCCATGTACACCAAGGCTGATGGGTTTGAACCCGGCCCTGGCCAGCTAGACAACAATGACAACTGCAACAGAAAATAGCTGGGCCTTGTGGCCAGTGCCTGTAGTCCCAGCTGCTTGGGAGGCTGAGGCAAGAGAATCGCTTAAGCCCAGGATCTGGAGGTTGCTGTGAGCTGTGATGCCACGGCATCCTACCAAGGGTGACATAGTGAAACTCTGTCTCAAAAAAAAAAAAAAAAAAAGAAGGCTCTGTCCTTTGCTCTCGGCCACCCTCTGTACTTCATGTCCTGTAAAGATCCTGTCCCCACCACCCACGCTCCCCTCTTCTAAAGCCTGGAACGATCTCTGCTCTAAGACTTCTGCCATTTAATTGGTGTGGTGCTGGTTTCCAACTGACTAGTAAGGTAAGTTTGGCCCAGCTGGGGGCTTAAACGTGGGGAGCCCCAAACAGAGAAGAGAATAAATAAGCATTAAGGGAGGGGATGACCTTAGTGTGAGCTCCCCTCACCCCTCTTGCCTGCCTAATCACCTAAAGCCACACTGGCCTCTTGGAATAGCAGCTGAACTTGCTTCTTTGATTAATTCTGGGTACAGTATTATTGAGATCATGAGCTGTAAATCCTGCTTCTGAGTGTGCCCTGTAAAAATTGTCTCGTATCCTAAATCTGATGACCGGGCTTTCACATGCGTGTGTGAAGTGTGCCTCCCTCGGTCTTGTTACCACATCAGCACATTAAATAAATTGTCTTAAAAAAAATGTGGGCCACCAATCATTTACTTGACAAATACTTGTTACGTGACTCTCTTTTCCCCAAAGGGATAACATACCTTCGTTGTAATGCCCTTTATGGCTGAAAAACCTAATTGGTTTATACGTTAGAATGGGAATGGACAAGGACTGGAAGCTGCTAATACAGTTGACTGTTTTGAGAGATCTACGGTATTTATTGTTTTCCTTGTTGCTCTAGGCCACGGACTGTGTTTTATTTCTTCTTTGCCCACTGCGGGAGTAGTTTCCAACCTTGGGTTCCTGAGCTTGAAGGGACTGCCTACCGTCACATTTATCAATTATTAATATTTCCAAAAGCCAAATGAAGCAGAGGCAAATTAAAACCCAATTTCTTTGCTTTTTGCCTAGAAGGACAGCCTCTCAGTTCTGTAGCCCCGCTATGTCCTGCCGATCTGAAGCTCTGACTGGTAGCTATATTGGTTTGTTTTTGATGAATAAAAAATGGGGAAGAGCATTCTTAGCCAACATTATTTGCTTGACAAAACTCTTTGATACCATCCCGGTATTGGAGGGGTGTATTAAACCAATCTCCATGGCTTAGGAAAACCTAAAACTGGGTAAATGATAAAGAAAAGGAATTTATTTCTTATAGTTGTGGAGGCTGAGGCATCCACGGTCAAGGGGCACGTCTGGTGAGAGGCTTCTTGCTGGCAGGGTGGCGCAGGGTATCACGTGGAGAGGAGGCAGAGTGTGCTCATCTTTTTAATTTTTTTTTGAGACAGTCTCATTCTGGTGCCCTGTGTAGACTGCCATGGCTTCATCATGGCTCAAGCGATAAGCAATTCTCTTGCTTCAGCCTCCCAAGTAGCTGGGAATACAAGTGTCTGCTGCCATACCTGGCTAGTTTTTCTATTTTTGGTAGAGATAGAGTCTCGCTCTTGCTGAGGTTGGTCTTAAACTCCTGAGCTCAAGCAATCCTCCTGCCTTGGCCTTCCAGAGTGCTAGGACTGTAGGCGGGAGCCACTGAGCCTGGCCGCTTCCTCTTCTTACAAAGTCACCAGTTCCCCTTCTCTGATAACCCATTAACCCATTCATTCATAAATCTATGAGTGGATTCATTCATTCATGAGGGCAGAGCTCTCACAATCCAGTCATCTTGTAAAGGCTATGCCTCTCAATACTCACACTGGGGACTAAGTGTCAACATGCATTTTAGCAAGGGTGTTAGAGGAATAGTAACAGGTGGCTCAGAGTTAGCTCAGAGCTGCTTACATGCTAGACAATCAGTGCTTGTTAAAATGAATACAAGGTGGATTTTGGCACGAAAATGGACTAGAGAGTGCTTCCCTGCTATGGCTATAGAAGGCTCTGGAAGAACTCAGCATACCCTTCTCAACCTGAGATGCAGGCCATCTTGGGAGACAACATTCTTTTTTTTTGAGACAGAGCCTCAAGCTGTCACCCTGGGTAGAGTGCCATGGCATCACAGCTCACAGCAACCTCCAACTCCTGGGCTCAAGCGAGTCTCCTGACTCAGCCTCCCAAGTAGCTAGGTTCACAGGCACCCACCACAACGCCCGGCTATTTTTTGGTAGCAGCCATCATTGTTGTTGCAGCCATTGGCGGGCCTGGGCTGGATTCGAACCCGCCACCTTAGTTGTATGTGGCTGGTGCCTTAGCCATTTGAGCCACAGGCGCTGAGCTGGGAGACAACATTCTAAAGTCCAACTTCTAGGTAGCTTCCTGAGGGCTGCTTCAACTAGGCAGCAGAGCCCTGTGTAAATCTCTACTTTTTTGTATTTTTCTGGCTCTAGAGGGAGGGGAAAAAGGAGCCTCAGGTTTAGACACTTGGCCCTGAACTTGTGGTTCTCTGATAGCATAGTCGCTGCATTTGGGATGGCCAGGGAAGCGGGCTTCCGGTGGGTGGGGCAAGTCCACAAGTCTGTAAGCATCTGAGGCTCAGATGTCCTGTCTGAACCAAAGCGCCACCAACCATCTGTCTGTGAAACTGGAAAGGAAGAGACATGAACCTGCCATGGTGACAGGCAGGCCCCAGGGGCTCTGAGAAGGACCCAGTGCATGGAGGATGGGACTGTCCTCAGGTCTTTGGTGCTCATCGCATGGTGACAACCTCATTCCACAGCTGGCCTGTTGAAGAGCTAATGAGGTGAAGACAATTCTTGGGAAATGATTGATTAAAACAAATTGTGGAAATTTTCAAGGGAAACTGGTTTTCAAAAGAGCTGGGTGTTTTAAACATCCAGGTGGCTTTGGATATACGCCTGGAGAGTCTGTTTTGTGGATCAATAGTCTTGTGCTGAGAATTAGGAGTCCCAGTTTCTTGATTGGGTTTTGCTCAGAGTTACAGCTTAAGCTCAATGGGCCTTATTTTCTGCATTCAACCTTTTATTATACCTTATTAAGATATATTGAAATTATAAATGGAACATATTAGAGAAAGGGTGGAAAACCTACACTCTCATCATCAAAGGCCCCGGCTACTTTAATTGGTATGCATTTTCTACCAGTCTTCTGTTACGTGCATATTTTTTTTATCACTGCAACAATAAATGGCTTATATTTTTGTATATTGCTTTTCTTCAAAAAATCTGATATCACAAATATTTCCTATAGTGTGATGGTGTTATCACTTGGCTGTGTAAAAGTCCATTGCATTGATGCTCTGTAATTTATTGAATCTTACTGTTGAGTGTTAAAAGGTGATCAATATCTTTTTTTTCTTTTGTATTTCAAATAGTTTTGTTAAGCAAGGTCCTGGGAAACCTACGCATGGGTCATTGCCATTAGTGGGGGCAGTGGACACAGGGCAATTTTCAGGGCTCCATCGTTCAGTTTAATTAAGACAAGTGATTTTTGAGGGCCTTTTATGCGTAAGGCTTTCTGTCTGTATTACTGTTGGTGCCCACCAGGTTCCTCTGCCTGCGGCTCAAGAGGTAGCTGAGACACTGAGATAGCAGGGTTTACAGGAGAGAAAGGGTTTAATTCCACATAGTTCTAATAAGGGAGGCAGGAGGGATTTCTTAAATTGGCCACCCCCAGAGTTTGGGAGAGAGGGGTTTTTTTTTTTTTTTAATGAGACAGAGTCTCACTATGTCGCCCTCAGTAGAGTGCTATGGCATCACAGCTCACAGCAACTTCAAACTCTTGGGCTTAAGCGGTTCTCTTGCCTCAGTCTCCCAAGTGGCCGGGACTACAGGTGCCTGCCATAGTGCCTGGCTATTTTTTTTTTTTTATTGTCGTTGTCATTGTTTTAGCTGGCCTGGCTGGGTTTGAATCCACCAGCCTCCGTGTATGTGGCTGGTGCCTTACACACTGAGCTACAGGTGCTGCCAAGAGAGACAGGGGTTTTTTTTTGTTTGTTTGTTTGTTTGAGCCTCAAGTTGTCCCTCTGGGTAGAGGGCTGTAACATCACAGCTTACAGCAACCTCCAACTCCTGGGCTCAAGCGAGTCTCCTGCCTCAGCCTCCCAAGTAGCTGGGACCACAGGTGCCTGCCAGAGCGCCCGGCTATTTTTTGGTTGCAGCCGTCATTGTTGTTTGGTAGGCCCGGCTGGATTCGAACCCACCACCTTAGGTGTATGTGGCTGGTGCCTTAGCCACTTGAGCCACAGGCGCCGAGCTGGAGACAAGGTTTTTAAGGACAGTTTGGTGGGCCAAGGATTAGGCAATTGTGTTTGCTAACTGGGTGGGGTCGAGATGGAATCGTCAGTCCCTTGGTATGGGCAGCTGGTCTAGGTAGGTCAGCCAGTCTGTTACAATGCCGGGACCAAGTTCTTGGGTCCAAGACCATTTGAGTCAGTACCTTTTTTGGGTGGGTGGCCAAGCCACTGGAATGAAGGACCTGGAAGATAGCTCCGAAACTACCCCTAGGTTTCAAAAAGGTGGTGTTATTCATGAAGAAACTAAGTCTTTATGACCACCACCTCTGTGACTCCAGACGGGAGGTGGGGCAAGGGGGTCAGTGGCTAATCACAGTTATTATTTTTAGCTGGGCCTGTGCCTTACATTGTTCTTGCCTTGTATACCATTATTAATTTGTGAGGACGGTTCCATTGTTATCTGCTGTAGGCCACCACTGAGGTTTCCTGAATATGTGGAAAGATTGTAAAGCCTATCTTTTAGGTAAAAGGCCATTGTGAATCTGTGTGAAGTCCCAATGACATATTAATTAAAAATAGTTGTAGGCTGGGTATGGTAGCTCATGCCTGGAATCTTAGCACTTTGGGAGGCTGAGATGAGAGGGTTGCTTAAGGCCAGGAATTTGAGACCAGCGTGAGCAAGAGCAAGACCCCATCTCTACTAAAAATAGAAAAACTGTCCAGGCATCATGGTGGGTACCTGTAGTTTTAGCTACTTGGGGGGCTGAGACAGGAGGATCGATCTCTTGAGCCCAGGAGTGTGAGGGTGCTGTGAGCTATGATGATGCCACTACACTCATGCCTGGGCACAAGAGTGAAACTCTGTCTCAAAGAAAGATAAAAACAAAAACATACTCTAAGACCAAGGAGTCAACAGAAGTAAAATAAACATAAAAATAGTTATAGCAGTCTTACCACGAAAAGAAAGTACCTACACCTCTCCCTTTCAGGGTGTGTTAAGACCTGGTCTGGCAATGTCTGGAAGTCCTTGAAACATTTTCACTGGCTTTCGTACTCTAATGCATTTCCCTGGGGTCTCACTTACAACCATCATTTTCATGGTTGAGCTGCAAAGCTGTAACTCTAATCTGACAGTCTGGGGTTGCTGCAGGAAGATGAGGCCCAAAGGAGAGAAAGAGCACCCAAACACCACATTTATAAGAGGAAGGGCTTTATTTATCGGCCAGGAGCTTACGGCATAGAAGAATTCCAAATGGCTGCACTCCTCAACTGGCTTGTCTTTCCCTTTTTATTGACAGTCAAAAAGTTCCACCCCACAGATCCCTTCTCATTAGCCCATTTCAATCATGCGGGAGATGCTATTCCAGCCCCTACAGAACTACAGGATTTCACAGAACTGGGAAATTTCCTAGTTGTAGGAATTTAAGTTTACAAATTCCCAAGAGCTGAGTCACCATGGAGAGGACCCTGCAGGTGTATCCTTGTGGTCTCCTTGAGAAGACCTGTTCTCCTAGACTTTATCCTTCTCGGTATCCTCTCTCAGGGTGATTAGGGGCTCACAAACGTGTGGGAAATGGGAGAAATGGGCCAAGGGGAGGTGTGGTCACATCCAGCTCCGGGGCTGGGGCTCCTGGTGCCTCCATCCGTGAGGCGAGGGGCTTGGATCAGAGGCTTTCCGAGGCTCTCCCCAGCACTGCATTCCATGGTGTAAGCTATGGGAACCTTCAGCATCGTGTTCCGATAGTTTGCTGGGGCTGTCTTAACGTGGTTCCCTAGACAGTGTTAACTTCTGCAAGAGAAATGTATTGTCTCGCAGTTCAGAAGGCTGGAGGCCCCAGAGCAAGGTGTTAGCAGGCGGGATCCTGAGGGCTGTGATGGAAAGAGCCACCCTGGCTTGTTGTCGCTGGTAGTTTCTCTCCAGGCTCTGTCACGCTGTGTTTGCTTTATCTGTGTCCAGCTTCCCCCTTTTCTAAGGACACCAGTCACGTTGGATTAGGGCTCTAATGACCTCTCACCTTAACCTGATTCCTCTGTTGTAGAGACTCTCTCTCCAAATAAGGTCCCGGTTGGAAGTCCCGGGGTTATATGAGTTTTGTTGGGTGGGAGAGGACACAGCTGAGCCCCTACTACAGCGGTTCTCAACCCTTGGGTCTCGACCCACAGGAACTGCCCTAACAAGTCAGCACACAAGAGTGGGCCACAATCACGAGAGCGGAAACTGAGTTAGACGCCCAGGCTACCTCCCTGCCAGGTTGAGATAGCCCCCACGCCCATTAGGGCAGAGAAGTGATGTGCATGTGTGTGTTTATAAAATTAAGGACACAAAAGAACTTAAATATGAGAAAGCCTTTGTTCCAGGTTCACAGCTAAACTCTTCTAGTTTGTAACCAGGCACTGTTTTGCTGAGGCAATAAATCACAGAATCAGAGCATTCACCCTAGAAAGGGGCCTCCGAGCTCACCAGGTCCAGCTCTGACATTCTGCAGGTCCCCTGAGGAAAAGCGACTGACCGGAGGTCACCCAGTGAGTTATTGGCAAAACCGGGGCTCACCTGGCTGTGCCCTGATTCCATGTCCCATCCCTCTTTCTTTATTGCTTTCTGTC
>CAUYQV010046633.1:0-25936 GCA_963574575.1 Galagoides demidoff
AAAGAAAGAAAGAAAGAGAGAGAGAGAAGGAA
Organism: Galagoides demidoff; assembly: GCA_963574575.1. Lineage (NCBI taxonomy): Eukaryota > Metazoa > Chordata > Mammalia > Primates > Galagidae > Galagoides > Galagoides demidoff. The sequence goes on from CAUYQV010046633.1 coordinate 33, forward strand.
GGAAGGAAGAAAAGAAAGAAAGAAAGAAGGAAAGAAAGAAAGAAAGAAAGAAAGAAAGAAAGAAAGAAAGAAAGAAAGAAAGAAAGAAAGAAAGAAAGAAAGAAAGAAAGAAAGAAAAAAGAAAGAAAGAAAGAAAGACAGACAGACAGACAAGACATGCGGGTATCATGGGTATCCCTAAATCTGCTGGGGCTGGGGAAGGACTGAAGCCAGGGAGTGGAACCATCAGAGTTAGAGCAGTTTTTGTCTCTCTCTCTCTGCTTCAACTTTCTCCTCCCTCCTGAGACAGCTGTCTCTGCTTCTAATATGTGCTTCACGGCTGGCAATGGTCATTCTCTTCTAAGAGAATACCAGGCTGAACTGAAACCAAAGGCCAACTTAGAGTGCAGAAGCTTTGCCCTCCACCCCTACCTAGTCCTGCTTCCCTCCCACAATCATCCCCACACCTGTTTGAGGTACTCCCCTTCCTGCAGATGTGGGTGCTCTCCCTATTCCACGCCCCCCCCCCCGGGATCCACCTTGGGAACTCCGAGCAAAGGAAAACAGCTAAGAAATCCTTCTCCATATGGTCTCCTGTCTATGCTGTGATGCTCTTTCACTAGGCTTTAAGATCACATGTCCATTATCTTTTGCCTAGATGATGGCAATGGTCGCTAGATTTGTCTCTCTGCTTTCAGTCTTGCACCCCCCTGTAACTCATTCTCCACACAGAATCCACAATAAGTTTTTAAAAATATAAACCAGACCTGGCGCTGTGGCTCACGCCTATAATCCTAGCACTCTGGGAGCTCCAGGCAGGAGGATTGATTCAGCTCAGGTGTATGAGACCAACCTGAGCAAGATAACATCCTATCTCTACTAAGAATAGAAAAATCAGCCAGGCATTGTGGTGCACACTTGTAATCCTAGCTACTCATGAGACTGAGGTAAGATCACTTGAGCCCAAGAGTTTGAGGTTGCTGTGAGCTATGATGCCATGGTACTCTACTGAGGGTAACAAAAAATAAAATGAAAATGAAAACCAGATCACTTCATTCTCCTGTTTAAGCCCGTCAATGGTTTCTCATCATATTTATCTAATCGAATAACATTTAATGTATTACTCTGAGCAAAATGCCCTACCTGAGCCGGCCCCCGCCTATCATCAAATACTATCCATACAACTCTCTCTCTCTCTCTCTCTTTCTTTCTCCTCTTCTTTAACCAGCCACACTTGGCCTTCTTTCTGTTCATCAGAAAGGCCAAGCCCATCGTCACCCAAGGATTTTTGCAAAAGCTGTTCCCTTTCTCTCATAAGCTCTGCCTGCTTATGAGAGGTTTTTGTTTAAGTATTTTGGGAAGTTGGTCCTTTGGCAGATGTGTCTGCGTGTGCGTGCACACATGCACGTGAATATGTCTATTTTTACTAAGCACGAGTTAATGCTACAAAACTGATGTTTTGCATATGGGTCACCACTTGGGAACTTTTTGCCTGAAACAAAATAATTCTCCTAGACCACTGAGAGTTCTGTTCTCCCATCCTATTTTCTTAGCAGATCACATGGCTTTGAACCTAGAACAAAACAAAACAAAACGCTTTGAAGTCTTTTCAGCAGTGAAAGGAAAAGATCATAACCTGGTGGTGATGATAATAATATAAGTAATAGAATTTAAGACCAAATCGTTAAGTGAGATTAAAGAGGATCTTGTTGAAGTAATAAAAGCTATACTGCTCAAGCAACAAAATACACACACCATGGCTTTTAGAAATATAAGAAGAAGTTGATAGAAGCACGATTGTAGTTTTTATTTATTCACCAAAAAAATGACAGCCTCCTGGAGCCAGGCACCATCCTAGGTGGTGAGGAATAAGTAATAGACAAAACATATAAAATCCCTGAGATTGTCCGGCTTGCTTTTACTGGGAGAGAGCAGACAATTTTTAAAGTAACTATACAACAGGTAATATAATCATGAATTCGATGGGGAAAAATAAAGCGATGGAGGGGAATGGTGAGAAACAGGAGTGGAGATGGAGTTGTATTTTCCAATAGTGTAATCCATGAAGACCTCGCTACCAAAGTGACATCAGAACAGAAGCTGGAAGAGTAGAGAGGGACCCATGCAGGTCTCTGGCAGAGGGAACAGCAAGTACAAAGGCTTTGAGGTGTAGGTGGGAGCCAGGAGAACAGGGAGGCTGCCATGGAATGAGCCAGGAGATTGGGAGGAGATGGAGTCAGAGAGGGCTGGGGAGCACGGGGCAGCTCAGATTGGGTCCTGTAGACTGTGGCAAGAAATTCAGTTTTTATTCTGCATGAGATGCGGGGCCATTATAGGGTTTTGAGCAGAGGAATGACAAGATCTGATTTATACTATCAGAGAAATCATTCTGGCTGCTGTGACCAGAGCAGAACGGCTGGGGGTGCTAGAGGGTATGTGAGGACTGAAGCAGAGATAAGCAAGGAGGTATCACCATGATTCAGGTGGGAGATAACATAGACTTGACCCACAGACTTGGTGCAAGGGGTTAAGACGTGGTTAGGTTCCAGATGTATTTCAAAGATGGAACTGGATGTATTTTGAAGATGGAACTGACAGCATCAGGGATGAATGAGAGAAAAGTCAAGGGTGACTGTGGGAGAACAGGCTTAGGAAAATGAGGCATTTGGCTTTTGAAGTTTTAGGCTTAAAAAGGCTATAAAGTGCTACGAACAGGAGTCACTTGGATGTGTGTGCATGTGTGTGTGTGTGTTATGGTTAGACCTACTTCTGTCTCTTGCTTGTGTGTTCTTGACAAGTCATCCAGCTTCTCTGCAATGTAGAGATAATCAGGCCTACTTCCCAGTTTATTAATAAAACATGTCCACAATTTGATACTCCTCCTAACGAAAGGTGCCATCTAGTTCCTCTCCCTTACATATAGGCAGGCTTTAGTGACTGGCAGCTAATGAGTAGAATGTGGCAGGAGTGAGTGCATTATGACTCACGAGCCTAAGTTAGAAAAGCTTCCACCCGGTCCCCACTCTGAGCACCCTCACCCTTGGAACGCAGCCACTGGTGTGAAAAAGCCCCAGCCACAAGGAGAGGCCACCTGCAGTGTTCTGCCTGCAGCCCCAGCTAAGGTTCCAGCATCCTCTGCCAGATTTGTGAGCACAGAGATATCAGATGGTTCCAGCTGCCCCAGTGAACACTGCATGGAGCAGCAATGAGCTGGGTTGCCAAGCCCTGCCCAGATTGCAGGTCTACAGGCAAAATCAGTGTCGTTTTGGGTTAGTGTGTCACGCAGCAGTAGCTAGCTGGAAGGTAGGGGAGTTATGAAAGCATTTTGCACACTGGAAAGCTATCTACAGAAATGGATCATTAGTCAGTGGACATCCAGCTAAAAGTCTTCCTGAGCTCCTAAGCCTGAGCCTCCATCATCTCAGCCGAGGCTCAGACTCCTTCCAGCACCTGTAGTGCTACTGTGACATCTGGCAGTCACAGGGTGGCCCCTGGACTCCTTCTTGAATCCCATCTGCTAGGAGGCCCTCATGTGCCAGCCTTCAGGAAACCTCTTCAACCCGCTACACGCAACTACATCTCTGCTTTTTCTCATATATTCCTTCTGTCTGAACGACCTTTCCCTCCACGGCCCCCCAGGGACTTGGATTCCCAGCCACCTCCTTCCCTTTCCTCATCTAAAGCAGGATCCAAAAGCTTCTTGTGGAGCAGGAACTTCTCATTTCCCTACAGGCTTGAGATCTGGGGGCCGCTTCTCAGAAATATGCAGGGCACAGTAACTTTGAGCACTGAAGTCCCAGAAAATGAGAGAGGGAAATGAAGAGGAAAGACGGAGAGAGAAGAGTGGAGAGAATGTGTGAGTGTGACTTTGTGTGACCAGATCATCTTCAGCCCCCCGTAAAGCGTCCCCACCAAGTTTTAGGGGTTTCCAGGTTATGTCTTGCTTAGGCTAAAACAACAAATCCCTTCCCACTGTAGCCCCGCAGTCTTGTTGCCCCAAGGGTCTCCCCCAAGGGTCTCCCCCGACGCCTCTGCAGCAACACAGCTACTCCTCTAAGCCGATCAAAAGAGAAGTGGGTGAGACATCAATACTTTCACTTTTATTTACAGAAAAGCCAGAAATTCCAGAGAACAGCGAGGATATCTCCTCTAAGAGCTGTTCTACTTTTATTCTCACAGTAAAAGTAAACATCAACGATGTTACTAATCATCATAGTATACCCCAAATGGACATTTCTTCATAGGTTACCAGGTTACACAACATCCTCTTATCTTAAGGTGGTTATATCTTCAAAGCATTCTTACATTAGATTGAATTTATAGTTAGTCACTACTTTGCTAAGTGCATTACTAAATGTACTTTGCACACTGAGTCCTTGACTCACACCATGGCCCTTGAAGGGTCCAGTTTCCTAACTCTGTCTATGACAGAAAGCCTCATACGTGAACAAACAACTCCAGACGGTGGCACACGGGCTCATCCGGCCCCACTAGGGCCTGTCCAGCAGCGCCCTGTATGATCGTTATTTAGGATAACGGGAGCTGACATCACTTCCTCAGAGCACTTGCCGCAACGTGTAGTGAAATCATTATTTGTATAACACAGCCATCACTGCTGATTGCCTCCCCAGCCACTATTCCTCCTCCCTCCTTTTAACCTCACAGAATCCTGACTTTATCTGGGTATGCGTGCCTCCCTCATTCAGACTCACGCTCCAGAAAACAGTGAAATTAAGCCCATTGGATTTTCTCTCGTAGATTTTGAACTACAAAAATAAATAACGAGTCACTTATCGAAAGATCTAAGACCAAAAGTTCATAACGTAAGAGCAGTGAAGCTGACACAGGCTGTTTGCAGGTCAAAGTGCTGGGGAACTAACACTAAGGAGAGGGACAGCAGGTAGGACAGTGCCAGGGTGTGACCGGCAGGCTCACTACTTCCTACATCGGTGGCGACTTGTGCAACCTATCTGTGGAGGACCTGCAGCTACTGTGGATCAGGGATTGCCTCCCAGTTCCAGTCTCTGCCCTTGGCTTTTCATAGACAGCATCCACTCTTGTCCCTAAAATATGTCTTCTTTCTCTGGGCTGGTGAGAGTGCACACCTGTTCTCATAAACCCAGGTAAAACAGCAACTTTGGGCAAATTTGTTCAACATACTTTTTTAATGAATACTTAAACTTTTATTATTTTTTATTTCAGATTAATCTGAGGGTACAAACAATTAGGTTACAATGTCTGCATGTGTTAGGTAGAGTCCCTGTTGTAGTTGTGTCCCGCCCCCAGGAGGTGTACATATACCTTTATGTTGTGCCCATCAAGTAGGAGCATGCCCACTGCCCATCCTCCTCCCTCCTCAACTCTCTCCCCTCCTACCTTCTCCTCCTCTGATCTTTAATTCGATTGAGTTTTTCTCTTGTGTGGGTAAGCATGAATTAGATGGTCTACTGGCTTCATAGTAGAGTACTGAGTACACTGGATACTTGCTTTTCCATACTTGGGATACTTTATTAAGAAATACATGTTTCAAAATCATCCAGGTTAATACAAAAGATGTAAAGTCTCCATCTTTTTTTTTTTTTTTTTTTTTGAGCCAGAGTCTCACTCTGATGCCCTAGCTCATAGCAAGCATAAACTCCTGGGCTCAAGCAATTGTCCTGCCTCAGCCTCCCAAGTAACTGGTATTACAGGTACTCACCACAACACCCGGCTAATTTTTCTGTTTTCAGTAGTGACAGGAACTTGCTCTTGCTCAGGCTGATCTTGAATTCCTGAGCTCAAGTGATCCTCCTGCCTCAGCCGCCCAGAGTGCTAGGATTACAGGTGTGAGCCACCATACCTGGCCCCAATGAGTGATTCTTGAACACCTACTATGAACTAAGCACATTGGTGTTCACTAGCATAGTAGGGGGAACAAGATAGGCTGCCTAAAATATATCTCTGCAAAGCAAAATCAGCTATGTTTCTCCTCTATTTGCTTAAAATTCTTCAGTAGCTCCCAACTGACCTGAGAATAAAGCCCTGAATCCTCATTATAGTTTGTGAAGCAACCTCGCACGATCCCGCCTCTGTCTATTTCTTCTTTCAATTCTCAATTACTTTACTCTCCCTTCGCTTTGAGCCATGTTAAGGGAGGTCTCCAAATACACTGCCTCCCTTGTGCTAGCAGGCCTTTGCACACACTTTTCCATCTACCTCAGCATGGTAAGCAAAGAAGAGCAGCAAGAATGATGATGGTGATGATTATAGTAATATTACCATTTACTGAGCATTTACACGTACTTTTCGTACATCATCCTTGATCTTCATAACAATGTCACAAGGTAAGTTCTGCTCTCCCCATTTTACAGATGAAGAAACTGAGGCTTCAGAAGTTCAGGAACATGCTTCAGATCACGTTGTTAGGAAGTGGCAAAACCAGGATTTGAATGCAAACTTATTTGACTCTAAAGAACAGGCTGTCTAGGCCTGCTATCTCTTTGCCGATTTTCAGAACTCAGTCTCTGGAGGCAGACAGACCAGTGGGTGGCCTTGGGCAAATCATTTAAACTCCCTCAGCCTCAGTTTCTTTATTTGTAAAATGGGATCAACAATAAACCCTCCTTCAGAAGGTTATTTTGAGGTTGAAATGAAATGATGGATATAAAGTACCTGGCATGTGCCTAGCCCGTTGCATTCAACAAAGGTAGATATTGCTGTCTCATCATTGTTATTTTCACCCTCTTCACTAAGGCAAATGGCTCTCTCTCCTGTGCCCCGCTCAGGTTAGAGCTCTGCATCTTGTCACGGACACAGCCTATGAGCTGCTTCCCCACAAGGCCTCCTGGGGCCAGGCCTGCACGAGTCAGTGGAAGGGCCTGTAATTGATCCCAGTTAGAACCAAGCAGGCCCCATCTTCCTTGGCTGGGGCCTCAGGAAGCAGGGTGCTGCCTGATTTATGTCCCTGTTGCACGGAGGATGACCTGGTGCCCTCTCTACGTGTTCCAGCATCAGAAAAGGCCATAAAACAGGATTGATGCTGCACGTTTGTTCCTTCAGGGCTGACTTGTACACTGTTGCTGCCAGCTTAGGTCAATCCCTTGTGGACCTTCCCTGGGAAATATGAGTGTGTGTGGCCACCCTATGCAGTCAGGCCACTGGGAGTACATGGCCCTGTTCTTGACCCAAGGTCCAGGGACATTGCACGGAAGGAAAATCACAATCTCATGTGCTCTCACGACTCCAGTGACCACATTCTGAATCTATGCCTCCTTCCGGCCTCAGTCCCAGCTAACCACTGACCTGCTGGATGCCTCCTCCCACATGTCCCCCAGTTCCCAGCCTGAACTCATCATCGTCATTCCACCTGCTCCTCTCCCCAAATCTCCTCCCACTAGTCGGCACCACATCCAGCCTGAGGAAGTGGCTTCCTCCTGGTCTGATGCAGCGTTTTTGTACATCTTTAGGACACTTACTGCAAGTTTACCATTATCCAAATGCTTGTCTGTCTCCTCCAACAGACTGGGAACTCCTGGGAATAAAAGGCCAGATCTGACTCTTCCCCATACCCTCAGGGCCTGGCATAGAGAATATGCCATCAACCTCTGATTGAATCACTGAATGAATGAACAAATGAACTGAAATGGGAAGTTTTTCGAGACTATCTTTCAATAGTTTATAAATAAAGGGCAGGACTTCTAAAGTTTCACTGGGCATGCTGAATGATAGCTGGGTTCAGGAAGAGATAAAAGAGGAAATCATTAAATTCCTCAAACATAACAATTTTTTTTTTTTTGAGATGGAGCCTCAAGCTATCCCCCTGGGTAGAGTGCCATGGCATCACAGCTCATAGCAACCTCCAACTCCTGGGTTCAAGCAAGTCTCCTGCCTCCACCTCCCAAGTAGCTGGGACCACAGGCGCCCACCACAACGCCCGGCCATTTTTTGGTTGCAGCCATCATTGTTGTTTGGCAGGCCCTGGCTGGGGATTCGAACCCGCCACCTTAGGTGTACGTGGCTGGCGCCTTAGCCAATTGAGCCACAGGCGCCGAGCCCCTCAAACATAACAATAATGAAGACATAGTTACCCAGACCTGTGGGATACAACGAAAGCAGTCTTAGGGAAATTTATTGCATGAGATGCCTACATTTGAAAAACAGAAAGAGAGCCCATCTGCAAACTCGTGAACCATCTTATGGAACTAGAAAAAGCACAATCTAATCCCAAACCCAGCAGAGGAAAAGAAAGAACCAAAATTAAATCAGAGATGAATGAAATTATAAACAAAAGAATCACTCAGAAAATTAACAAAACAAAAAGTTGGTTTTTCGAAAAAATAAAATTTCCCTGGGAATAGTGAAATTAGATGTTAGCATCTTATAGCCAGAAAAGACCCCATTAATTGCATGCTCAGAGCCCTTCCCTAGATAGACAACTTGAGACCTGAGAGGTTAAACAACGTTCTGAGTTTGGACAGGGATTTAATGGCAGAGTCCCTGGACCAGCCCTCCACATCCCCTTCCCCTATTTCTACATCTTGAGCTTAAGTGAGTTCCTCACGCAAGACTCCCACTCTTGGCTTCCAAAAATAGGCTATAAAAGGCAAAGGGGTATTCTAGACTATCCACAAGGTTTTATCAATAACAGCCTTATCCATAACGGAAAAACTGAAGTGATGTCAGAAATTTCCAGTTCTAAAAGCAAGTTTAAGATCTATCACTGTGTGGCCTTATCCTCTCGAACGCTCAGTTTCCTCATCTGTACAATGGTGACCAGAATAGCACCTGCCCTGACACGATGCATGTTTTTCATTTTAGGCTCTTATAGTAGATCACATTATTATGCCTGCCCAACTATTTGCTGGACTCTCAGAAAAAGAAATACCCATCCCTGCCCATTCCAAAAAGACACACGGTGCCTCTCTGTCTGGAGAGAATACCTCGCCAACCCGTTGGTGTGAGCCTAAGTCATTGGCTTCCTTTGACCAATAGAATGTGAACAGCAGTGATCCATGCCACATCCCCGCAGAGCTTTAAGAGCCATCGCAAGATTCAACCACTGCATTTTTCCTTCTGTCTCCAGACTAATCCAGGGGCCACTCCTTCCGTCTCAGACCTAGAATATGAAGTAGCACAGAGCAGAAGCCCTGTAGCTGTCTTTTAACATGAATGAAAGATAAATCTTTGTTGTTGTCAGCCATTGAAATTTGAGGATGGCTTCTGTAGCGTAGACCAGCAAATGTTGATTAATAATCTTTTGGTTGTAATATAGACAGAATCACACTTTAAAAGGAAAGGTGAGGTTTGTGGTAAAGAAATCCACAAAACACATCAAAGCCCAGGTGGCTCTAGGGCTGTGCATCAGTTAGTTTCAGAGTAAGCTGCCATAATAAAAAGACTCCCAAATGCAAGTCTGAAATAAAACACACATTTGCTTCTCTCTCATGACACGGTGTCCAGGTAAGTGGGTGGTCCAGGGTTGTTAGGCAGCTGGGCTCCGTGAGGTTGCACAACTGCTCCAGCTTCTTCCCAACTTGCTGCTCCTACTCTCCATCCCTGTACTGTCCTCATCTGCATCACGTCTGCTTCCAGCCTGCAGGAAGGAGGAAAGAGAGAAAGTAGGGGCAACCTTTTAGGGATGTGACAGAGAAGTTGCCCACTTCACTTCTGCTCATGGTCCGTTGACCAGATCTAATGTATACGGGCAGATCTAATATAAGAAGGCTAGAAAATGTAGTTCATCAGGTGATCATGCCTTGATGGATCTCAGAGGGAACTTCCTATTAGTAAAAATGGGGGGTGGGGATAATTCAATGGTATCCTGGAAAGAGGCTCATGAGCGCTGGTTGCATGCGTTCTTTTTAGCGTCTTGCTGTGTCACCCAGGCTGGAGTATAGTGGCATCATCCTAATTCACTGCAGCCTCAAACTCATGGGCTCAGGCCATGCTCCCACCTCAGCCTCCAAGTCATTGGAATTTCAGGCATGAGCCACAGCACCCAGCTAATTGCGTATATTATTTTCCAATTCTGTATTCATCGCCATGACTTGAAATCAGCCTTGGTGGATTTACACCACAGAAATTGGCAAACACCACAAATCTGGATTGCACTTTCCCACACCCTCCCCACACTCTTCACCCACCAAGAGCCAATTGTCAAACATTTGTCAGCGTGGAGGATAATGGTACTGGGAAGCAATTTGCAGTGTCTGCCACAGCCAGGCCTACTTTCTTGCTATCTCTGCTGCCTTCTCTCGCTCTTGAGATTGGCTTCCCCATTTTCTGCCCTGAAAACAGTCTTCCTTTGCTTCAAATTCATGAGTGCAGTTCATCTGTTCTTGCCTCTCCCTTGCCTTCAGTTTAGCTGTCCTGGTGCCACGTACCCACACTGGGCTACTCAGCTCTGCCCAGGGGTGGAGGAGCTACAATGGGCAGCTCATAGCTGCCTTCAGAGAGCTGTGGGCAGAACTGGCACCAGCACAGGCACTGTGTGAAGTGAAAGCTCTTCCCCAACCCTATGACAGTGTTTAGCTTGGAAAAGACCCCTTATGCAGCTTTCCTAATATTCTTTTATACCCCTTGATGTGGGATGGCTCAATTTGGTGAAGGATGCACTTGTTGCAATGGCAGGAGGCTGAGGCATGACTGTGTCCTATATCACAAGAGCAGTTTCATGGTATCAGGGGTGCCCAACCTGTGGCCAACAGGCCACATCCTGATTTTGTGAAGATTTTTTTATGCACACACCTTTTTTGGCTAATCAAGTGTGCTAGTGTTTATGTATTTAATGTGTAAATGCACATTAAACTTAATCCATTTTAATCCACTTTTTTTGGTCATTCATTGATTCAACAGATTTTTATCAAGTGGCATCTTTAAGGTATAAATGCTGAAAATAACTCTTATTCTTCCAAAATGCAGCAGAAGAACAAAAAAAGCTGGACACCCCTGGCATAGTGATTTTCAAATCTAAGATCCACACCCAAGGATCTAGGAAAGGTGGCTGAATGAGCAGAGGCAAAATGAGCTGAGAAGAAAAGAGAGAACATAGACTTCAGAGTCAGACACACCTGGACCCAGACCCCAGCCCTGTCCTTTCCCAGTGAGTGGCCTTTGGCAAAGTCACCCAACGTCATATATACCCTATGGATTCTTTGCCTGAACAGTTCTTTCCTCTCTTTTGTTAATTCTTAAAGTCCTTCAGAGGCCTCCCATCTAAAAATATGTCTCTGTCTCTGCGGAAGTCTCTCTTGCAGCACCCTAGTCTTTTTCTTTGCAGCACCAGTCAGAGTTTGATATTAATAGCATGTATATATCTACTTACCTCCTAATTTTTTATCTGTCTCTACATAAATCTGGACTTTCCAGTTGGTCTTGTGTGCTCAGCACTTAGCCTAGGTCTGGCACAAAGATGGCACTCGATAAAAACGTGCTGAATGAATGAATGACAAAACCAAAAAGGAATGGATTCAGTTTAGTTCACTTTTCTAAACCTTAACTGTAAACAAGGAAGATACTTAAAATATCTAACAAGTAAGTCATGGCCAGGAACGAATGGAAAGCATGTCAAGTATTCAAGCCAAAGTTGTACAGCAGCATCCTGGAGGTGCCTGCTGCGCCAGGCATTAACCCTGTAGTTGCTGAAAGGTGCAAGAGGGTGGGAGTGGGGAGTCCCAGGGGAGAAACTAGGGGTGTCAGGGAGGGTGAGAGGAGGGCATTTAGAGGGGTCCTGTAGCAGCAATCAGTAGGAAAACGTTTTACTATAAACAAGCCCTTGAGTCTGTACTGGTGCAAACCAGCTATTAATAAATGTTAGCCCTGTCTTTCAAACAGAGGAGCTGATACCTAAGTAATCAAAAAAGGCTCTGGAAGAGATAACATAAATCAGCTCAATGACATGCTAGGAGAGGCTGTTCTAAAATAAGGAAAATACCAGAAGTTTAGATAATACTAAGACCGAAACAGCTCTTTCCTGCCCCCCACCCTAACCCCATTCCAAAGAGAGATAAGTGCTAAACACCAATTCCAGATGTGTGGGAGGAAATCCGGCTCAATTTGGAAAGGGCATTAGTGTCTGAGGAATTGTAATTATGAAGAGACGGAACAGCACTGAGCATGACAGGTGGCAGGAGAGACTGGCTCTCTAGAAGATTCCTCCTTAACCAGGGAAAGTCAAAAATAAGGGTCCCTCCCATGACAGTCTGGCCAGGCACCCAAGTGTTCAAGACCCTTTTCTCCTCCCTATGCTTTTAAAGTTCTCTGACCCCAAATCTCACTAAAGTAGGGTCAGGGGCTCCAGAACTGGGGCATGGCTTTTTGATCTCAAGCCTCCAGACCAGGACCCTTACATTTGCTTCTCCCCTGAGCAGCCCTTTGAAAACAGACATCTTGAGAATGGGATGACCAGCTGTTGGGGTTAAAGCCTGCCTTCCGGGAACCAGGCAAAAACAAGTATGCCCACTACATCTGACTTACACGCAAAGAAGTATATAAAGATAAAGGTTGTGTCACAGAATCTAAGGCTGAAGATGGAGCTGGACCCCAGGGGAGGGAGGCAATCTGGAAACCCTAGCACCCTGAGAAACCCAGGCATTGGCTTTACAGTTTTCTCATTGCAAACTGGCTCTTTTTATTTTTCCTGGGATGAACGGTAGAAAATGTCCACAGTCAGCAGCTCCTGCGTTTATATCACCTCCACGCATGAGAGCCCCAGAGTCAGGCAGAAAGTCTTACTGGCCTGGAGACGGGATATGATTGGCTGGGTTTGGGCAAGAAGCGACATGATTGGCTCGGATTGAACTAGGTGCCCGCCTTGACCAATCAACTGTGGCCTGGGGTGAAAGGCTGAATCATGGATATATCTGACTTTTCTTCTCCCAGCCCTGTAGATGCAGGAAGATCAAAGCCATTTCCAGAACAAGGATACTGGGAGGGCAGTAGACAGATGGTACCTTATACATGTGATTTATCCAGTGTCACTAAGCTAGATAATGGAACATCAAATCCAAATGACTCCTACGGTCTTTCCATTTTGCTCCATTTCAAGATTGTGAAATAAAGGTCATTGGACCTTAGGAACACCAGACATGAAGCCCACAGCCTCAGAATCCAATGAGGGTTTGCAGAGCTGTAGGCCACAGGTAGCACAGTGTTTCCCAATACTGGTTTAACCTCAAACTGGGGAGGAATATGCACTCTCTAGCATGAGTCCCTGCTGGTAGGAGTACTCAGTATTCATTTATAAAACAAATGGAGAAAGCAGTGAATGAAAGAGTGAAGGAATGACTGTCCTTCTAAGTCACTTGTAGAGAGCTTCGTAAAAAGACAGTAGTAAGCAACATTTCTGCAACATTTCTTGAGCACTTAGTAGTCTAAGACTTGCATCTTATTAAGTCATTAATCTTCACATCAAACCAATGAGCTGGATATTATTAATCCCTTTTATGGAGAAGATACTAAGGCACAGAATGGTTAACAAAGGCACCCAAGTTTAATGGGATAGTGACAGAATCAGTACAAATCCAGGCGTTTTGGCTCCAGAATTTCCACACTTGGTCGCCGTATCATATTGCTTCTCTAGGTGTCAGCATCTTGCCCAGATTTGGGGAATAATAATCGCTGGGGATGGGATCTGGGAATCTGTATTTTAACAAATTTCATGGATGATTCTGATGCACAGCCAGAATTAGACCTAAAACTGTGAATCTAAAAAAATTAGCAGTAAGCCTGGGGCCATGTGGCTAGAACAAGGTGGTTTCCAGGTTTTTGAAGTTTATCTGATTATGTGAACATAAGGCCTGTTGAATAATGTTGACTGATTATATTGCCTTTGTGTGTTGAGGGGAAGGGTTTACTCAAACCCGGATCGATTATAAAGAACCCTTGGGGGACCTTTAAGCAGAAGGCCTGCCTAGAGGATGGGCGTATGAGACACCTTCCCAAGGGGCTCGGCCAGCCAGCAGGCCCCCATCCTCCGAAGAGTCAGGACTGACTGTACCTGCCCAAGTTCCTGGACTTTGATCTCACATCTGACCTCCTTCTCACCCCTGCTCTGATCTGACAACTCCTGCTGGGTTGACCCCATCTCTGACCCTGGCCTGCCCCAGTTTTCAGCCTCACTGCTCCAGGCTGATATCTCACGTCATGACAGTTCAAGGCAGGACAATATTGGCATCAGACATTGATATTAGGATTAAAACACCACTCTTCTAATGATGTAGTGACAAATGGAATATTCGTGTCAAAGGAACTGTGACTTTGAGAGCATAATTCAAGTATTCTAACCAACTCAGCACTGTCACTGAGCCTGAGATATAGAAACAGTAAGATATAAATAGCCCTTGGTACTAACTGGAGCAATATCTTTCATTCGTTGAACAAACACTTATTGAGGGATGATTCCATGACAGTGTCTATATCGTCACTGGGGGAAAAATACAAACAAGATGTTGTCTTTCCCACCAAGGAGTTCTATTATGCCCAGGCAATTAATTGGGCCAAAAAGAAGAATGGCTACAGGATTTCACTTTCGGAGAGGGTATGTTTCTATACATGTTCAAGGCCCCAAAGTCCCTCAAATACTGGACCAGGGGAAATAGAAGCCAGAGGAAATTGGTAAGAAGCTTCAGAACACAAATATCATTTTAAAATGTAGGTCTGTCTATGTGCCAGAGGTTCAGGAGGGGTAACCTTCCTAGTAGGCATCAAAAAGTCTCAGGACTGGGGTTCAGGATACCCCATTCTGTTCCTGGCTGTAAGCTAACTTGATGTGTGGTCTTAACTCAATATCCACTCTGTGGGCCACAATTTCTTCAGACCACATCTATTTTTTCTGAACCGCTCACCTCCTCAAGAGTGCTTGATAAATGATTGTGGAGTGAATAAATACATCTCTGAAGTCCCTTCCAGCTCTTATATTGTAAGTCTATGAGCTAAAAACATCTTTGGAAAAGAATAGAATTGGTCAAGAAGAAAGTGTTTGGCTACACCCTATTCCATCAGTGTGATCTGCCCTTCATAGACCACCTCCACTTTCTCTTCATCCTTTTCCCCTCCACTCTACCCCAAACATAGTATTGATTATTAAACTGTGTACCCCAAGAAGATATGTTCAAGTCTTAGTCCCCAATATCTGTGAATGTGGCCTTATTTGGAAATAAGGTCTTTGCAAATGTAACCAAATTAAGAATAAGTCATACGGAATTAGTGCAGGCCCTAATCCAATGACTGGTGTCCTTATAAAAGGGAAATTTGGACACAGCTACACAGGGAGAACATCATGTAACAAAAGAGGCAGAGACTGGAGTGATGCATCCACAAACTAAGGAATGCCAAGAATTGCTGGCAACCACCAGAAGCTGGGAGAGAGACATGGAACAGATTTTCCCTCTGCGCCCCAACCGGGAACCAGCCCTTGCTGCCACCTTGATTTCAGATTTCTAGCTTCCTGAATTATGAGAGAATTAATCTGTGTGTTTTTTTTTAAGCCACCCAGTTTGCGATGTTTTGTTATGGCAGCCCTAGCAAATTAATGCATCTATCCAAGGCCATTATTTGGAAATTGCCCTACTGACGCAGGCTAACAGGGCCCTAAAAGCTCTTGTGGCCCTGACATCTCTCCAAATGTACCCTGAAGATGAGTCATCATTGTGTCTATTGTGGATCTCTGAAACCAAGAAGCCTGACTCCCCTGTGGGGAAAAGAGGGAGGGCTTCCACATTATTAATTAGCAGGAAGAAGATGCTAGGGGGTGGGGAGGAGTATGGCCAGATGCTCTTCTTCCCACCAGGGACAGCCCAAGAAAAAATGGACTTTCATCAGCATAAGAGATGTCACGATCACTTATTTTCACTCATTCAGTAAATATATATGGAGCACTTACTATGCTGGTGCTGGTGGGTGACTGGAGAAAGTATGTGTATGGATGCAGGAGGAATGCTGAAAAAATATAGCACACACTCCCTGAGTCCTATGTGCCAGGAGTTGGAGGCCTGTATATGGCATGGCAAGTTATTAACGGGACTCGGGAATCAGATAATCCTGGCTCTGTCACCCACTTGTGATCTTGGACAAGTTACTTGATCTCCTGGGGCCTTAGACTTATTCTGAGGATTAAATAAGATGATGTATATAGCACAAGGCCACGGTAAGTACTCAATAAATATTAGTTATTTTCATCATTTGTAGAGCGAAGTTGCTCACCAAAACTAGTTCAGTAAAAGAGCAAGGTGACTGTAATCAGGCAAGACTTTTGTCTGGTTCAGGCTCTCATCACTATCCTACTGAATACTCGGAACAATTCCAGGAGAAAAGTTTCATTTAGCAACTAATGAAACTGTGCCTCAAAGATGTAAAATAACTTGGTCAAGTTCACAGAGCAAAGAATGTGGCAGAGCCAGCTGCAAATTAGAACTCTCAAACACATGTTCTTCCTATTCCTGGCGGTATTTCTATGCAAGTCAGAAGGGTTTCGGGGCAGCATGTAGTTGGGAGAGGGAGTGCCTGGGGTACTACTACACTTAAGGCTGCAGTTGCCTCTATATGGAGGACTATATACTGGACTTATTTATTTGTTTTGTTTAATTAGCAAATACATCTCTAGTGCATCCTGTAGGGTGTTCTAAGCACTTTATGTTAGTAATTCGTTTAATTCTAACAAGAGCCTATAAGACGGGCACTGTTATTATTCCCATTTTATAGATGTGGAAACTGAGACACAAAGAGATTAAGCAACTTTCCTAATGCCAAATGAATAGCTGAGTAGTGATACAGGATTCAAATCTGGTTCTTTGGCTCCAGAGACAATGCTCTTAATCACTATTCTATACTGCAGTATCTTTTGGAGGAGATGGTTGAGGAAGCATGCATGTAGCGGTGAAGGGGGATGGTAACGCACTCCACCCCAACAAAAGCCACACTTTGGTGCTATTGCTGCAATAAGACTGTGAGTCATTTGACCCTACAGGGTGAATGGCAGGATGGGGGCTGTTTAGCCCTGGGATTCTCTGAGTCAACAGCTTCTCATCCCTGGCCCACTTCCTGAAAACTCTTTGCTCCTCAGCTTTGGAAACCCTTTGAGCACAAAGAGCTCATTTCCTGTGGCCAGGAAAGACGGGATGAGTTCCTGATGACAGCTCATCTCCCTCATTAGGGCACTCATAAAAGTGTTTCAAGGAGCCTGACTTATAGCTTCGCTGTTTGTCAAGATCCCCTTCTGCAAGGAGCCACTCTGGTAATTTGGTGCTGGGAGATGTGCAAGAGAAACCAGCTCCTTTGAGTCCAGGAATTATTTATGATCCTAAGAAGAGAGAATGTCATTTGGAGAGATAACAAGCTTTCACCAGCACAACAGGCTGTTTAATATGCCACAAGGGATGGGAGACAGTTACAGAATTCCGAAGCCAGCAAGGAAGCCTTGAGAGAGTCTATACATGTGGGTTGTCTGTTCCTAGGAAAGCTCCTGGGATGATAGAAAATGACAATAGCTAACATTATGGAGGGTTTACTCCTGAGCTAGGGCCTGCGCTGAATGTTTTCTTATATATTAACTCATTTAATTTTCACAACATTTCTATCAACATTCCTATTTTATAAATGAGGAAATTGAGACAAAGAGTGGTTAAGTAACTTGCCCAAAGACACACAGCCAATGAGTGGCTGAGTCAGGATTTTAACCCAAGTATGTCTGCCTCTACATTCGTGCTCTTAAGTACCAGTCACAGTCTAGGATGAAGCTGGGTTTTAGATCAGTCCAGAAAAGTGAAATGTATAGAGTATGTATTCAAAATTACCTTTGATAATCTCCTACAATGACTATAAAGTGTAGGATATTTAGTTTGAGGCACAGACCCCTACCAGTAATTCATAAATACATTAGAGTTAGAAAACCACTGAGATAAGTCTATTTTCAGATGTTTGTACTTTTAAACTATTCTTCTTTTAGCTAAACTATCAAATCCTTAGGGGTAAAAATGGAAAGACAGAATTCTAGAGTGCCACTACCTACCTGATGACTCTATTCTCTTTTGATATTTAACCTCTATGACCTTAACACATGTCACTTGTCTCAAGATATATTTGCTGTAGGATTAAGAGATAACACAGTCACATATTGAGAGGAGAGAACACTCTATTAGAAAAGAGGTTCTAAAGTCCAAGCCTAACTTAAATAAACATGGTTCAATGAGACTAGCTTTGGAGCCAAATAAACCTGGATTTAAATCCTAAAGCTGCGACTTAATAGCTGTGTAACCTTGAGCAATTTGCTTACCTTCCCAAAGTCTCAGTTTCTTTATCTGTAAAATGGTGATAGCAATTCCACGGGGTTGAGAAGAAAGAATTCAAAAGTTTCTAAAGTTGTTGAGTTTTAGTATAAATCATGGTCATTAAGCATTACCTCTTAATAGATGTCACATAGCCTCTCTGAGCCTCATTTTCCCTTATCTGTAACATGAGCATAATTGTTCTGCCTACTAACTTCAAAGGTCACCGTAAGGAAACAGTAAAGCACTGTACAAATTATGTATGAGGATTTTCTCAATTGCTTAATACACCTGCAATCGTGAAGAAATACTGGGAGACCCCTGCTGGAGAGTCCTGGGCCTGAAATCAAAACTGTTTCCACTTTTGCCACTTAGTATGGTTTTGTGACTTTGGGTAAGTGATCTAACCTCTTTGAGCCTCTTCTTTCACTATTAGCAAGTGGAGTTAGTGGTACAAAATCACAGGGTTACCCCATAAACATGCTCTGTCTGCAGAAAAGTATTAGGCACGTGCTAAGTGCTCAAACGTCTGCTGACTGTGAATCTCTCTGACTGATCCAAATTCAGCCTTGCTCCATCCACGAGATAAGAAAAGTGTCTCCACGCGGAGCTCAGGTAGGGGAGATGCTCCCGTGGGGCCGCTGGGCTCCAGTGTCTCCCCACTCCCCCGCCCGCCCAGACGTTGCCATGGCCACCGGTTCAGGCTGGGAGCAGCACCTAGGCGTGTTTAGCGCAATCCCCGCCTTTCCAGAGTGACCATTGGCTGGGGAGGCCACGTGACGCGCGCTGGTATGCTAATATATGGTAATCGCCTCACGCCCCTCCTCCCCGTGCCGCGTCTGAGTAGCCAGCAGGGTGCGCGGCGCCGAGCCGAGGGGGCGGGCTGAGGGGCGGCCCCCGGGAGAGAGCGGCCAGGTGGAGGAGGAGCGCGAAGGCGACCGCAGGTAACGGGCGGGCGCGTGCGCGCTGGGGCCAGCTCCAGACGGACTGGTAGTGCGCCGGGGACACCGGCAGCCGAGCTGCCGGCTTAACCCTTTGGCCACCCAGCTGTCACGGACGGGTGGGAGAGCGGCGGCCGAGACGGGCCACGCGGGGCAGGGCATCGCCGTGGGCACCGGCAGGCAGGCGGCCGGCGGCCCAACCCGGCATCCGCGGCGTGGGGCCCGCGCAGGGAGCCAGCGATCTGGGCCGGCGACCGACTGGCCGTGGCACACCCGGACCGGGACCCAGCTGCAACCAGGGCTGCAGGGAGCTCTGGGGCCGAGACTTGCGGGAGGCTGCAGGGAACGGAACCCGGCTGAAGTCCCGGCACTCGCGCGCTTTCTTGGGGGATCGAGCCCCCTTCCGCGTAGAGGCCCGCACCTCCGCAGCCGGTGGCCTCGCGAGGCCTACGTCTCCTCCGCTCGTCCCGCAGAGTGCGGGGAGACCCGGGGTTACGGGCCTGACCGAGACGCCCCTCCTTAGCCGCGGCCTGACAGCCCAGCCGCCGGCACTTTTGACCCAGAGTCCAGCCTTGCATAGGGGGCAGCAGCAGAAAGAACTGGGGGTTGTTGGAGCTGGGAGGAGAGGACAGTCCCCTAAAGGAAAAGCAGGCCCCAAGGTTTGAGAAGGAGGGATGCCCAGGAAAGGCCCTGGCCCCTTGTTTTCTGTGCTGGGTGCTGACCTGACACCCGTGGGAAAAGGTCACTGCTGGACACCTGGATCGGGTCTGTCATGTACAGAGGAAGCGGCTGTTCTACGTGAGTTTCCAACAGATTTCTTATAAGGCAAGGTTTAAATTCATCTCCCTCCCCCACCCCTTCCTGGGTCTGCTGCAGAAGTGTCTTCTTATAATTATCCCCCTCCCCCAATTCACCAAGACTGGTGGCAGCTTTAGGCTCACAGCGTAATTTAGCTTTCACTACAATAGAAATGGTAAGAGGGGAGATTTGCCAGTGATATTAAGCTTGCCCAGGGAGCTTCTTTTAAGTGTGAGAGGGGGGAAATATTTCTATCACCAGTAGGGATTTAAAAAGTGGCTAATGTGTCAGAGATATCAATAGAGTTTCTTTTCTGAATCAGAAGTCTCATTTCTTCTAAATCAAGGCAAAACATGGTTACACATGAAAAGCACCAGAAACCAATTTGATTTTTACAAGCAAAGTGCAAATTGCACTACCATGTTGCTCTTAATGTCTTTTATCACACAACAACAAACACTTAGTACATGCCAGGCACTTTGCTGTGTCTTGGGGATGCAAAGATGAATAAGATAATTAGTCCTTGTCCTGACAGAAGTAGTGGGAGAAACAAATAAAATTGCTAATAAAAGTGTTTAACAGCATAATAGATGGGCATATAAAGAGCTGTGGAAGCACAGAGAAGGGAACAATTAGCTGGTAGAGAAGATCAGGGAAGGCTTTCCAGAGAAGAACATGTTTAAGCAAGGTGTTGTAGGATGCATAGGAGTTTTCCTTGCAGAAAAAATCAGAAAGGACAGGAAGGGCAGCTACAGCAGATGGAACAATAAATGCAGCCACATAATGAGTATGGTATCTCAGAGAATAGTTTTATAGTGCAGCCCTGGCTTATTTTCTTTGTAATGTAAATTGTCAAACCTAGAACTTCGAATTCCTATCACAATTTACTGGGGGTATTTCTCTTCTTATTGTTTTTCTCTCCCGTATTTCCTTCTTATAATTTTTTTAAGCCCCAATCCTAGTCTTTGTCACCCACATCTTTCCAAGTATGGGTCCAACATGTAGAAGTAGAAAGGGAATAGTTGACAGTAGAGTCTGCAAGGTAGAGGGCCTAAAAACTGGCAAAAGTTTTGGCACAAGAGGCAGCTTCCTAGGAGGGAAAATCTAAATCCTAAGAAAAGAAGATGCAGGTTAGAACCAGGGAAGCCAAGGCTGGATGTTAAATCTGTGAGATGTGGGAAAATAAATACTAAGATCAGAAGCTGGAAGGATCTGGATTAAGAGAGGATTGGGCTGTGATATGGGTCAGGGGAAGGAGTTCAGGACTGAGACCATGAATCATGCAAACATGATAGAACCCAGTGTTGTGTGGTCCCTCCCGGCTAGAACAGACGTGGATCTGACAGCTCTAAGCAACTATGCAGGAAAGGACAGCGCCATCTCCTCTATAGACTGTTTCCCATGCTGCTACTTTTCTGTTCTCTTCCCCTCCTTACATTATCCATGCTTCATGTTTATTTGCTTCCTGATCATTTAGAAGCAGAGCAAGGATAGGTTCAGAGATAGTAAGGTGGACTTCATCCCCAAAACTCACCCAGTGTTTGAATCAGATAAAGGCCTTTAGCTTTGTTCAAACAAAAATTTATTTTTAGAATGAATTGCAATGACTTTTTGGCAAATCTATTTCGAACTATATTATAGATCAAGTCATGTAAAGGAATCATTACGTGGCATGCCTAATGTGCTCTGCTAAGATTGACAGTTTTGTAAGTGCTAGAAAATCATGGGTGGTATTTAAGCAATCTTCTCAATCAACATATTTACTGAGCACCTGCTTGTGTGTAAATACTGTGCTGTACTTGTGATTTGGAGGAGACAGGAAAATGAGAGAGGTGGTGTAGTGTGGGGGTTATTCTCGGCTAAACAAAGATTTGGATCCCAGTTCTACCAGGTACTTGCTATATGACTTTGGTCAAGTTATTTGACTTCGGTTTCGTCACCTTCAACAATACCACCTACCTCATAGAGTTACACAAAACAGTAATTCAATACTGAAGTGCTAAACATGTGGTATTATAGGAGTGGAGAAAAGAAAAAGATTGTTATGGGCTAGGCATGGTGGCTCACCCCTGTAATCCTAGAACTCTGGGAGGCCAACGTGGATGGATTGCCTGAACTCATGGGTTCAAGACCAGCCTGAGCAAAAGCGAGACACCCCTCACTCTTTTAGACCCCCCCATCTCTAAAAACAGCTGGGTATTGTAGCAGGTACCTATAGTCCCAGCTACTTGAGAGGCTGAGGCAAGAGAGTCACTTGAGCCCAAGACTTTGGGTTGCTGTGAGCTATGATGCCATGGCACTCTACTAAGAGTGACAAAATGAGATTCTGTCTCAAAAAAAGAAATAAATATTGTTATGGACTATGATTACCAAAGAAGGCTTTTTTTAGATAGATGGTGAATTTTGCTAGAAAGTGGAAGGAATTTTCAGACAGGAAAAATAATGTTCATAAAGCACAGGGCCAGAATACAGAAGAAAGTTTTCAAAGGCCAGTTGATGAGGCTGACCAGTCTGGTGAGATCAGAAAGTTTAAGTAGAACAGTTGTAAGGTTTGGTTGAAGCCAGATTGTAGCAGGCATTGAATGCTGAACTAAAGAGTTAGGACTTTATCCAGTATAGATGATCATAAGTCAAAGATTTTTGGTTAGGAAAGTGTGGAGTCATGCAAGTAGAACTATAAGAACATTTCCAACAGCAATGTGGAGGATAAATTTTAATGAGAAGAGAAAGAGAACTGTACAATCAGTAAGTTATTTAAATAGTCTTGGTGTGAGAGGACAAGGAATTGGATTAGGAAGAAGCAATGAAAATAAGAATAGATGGGTCAATTAAGTGGTATAAAGGAAAAGTGAGCAGGACCTTGTGACTGATGGATAGAGAAGACGAGAGAGAAGGTAGCATTAAATATAGTCTTGACCCTGGGTATAGGATTAGCAAAAACAGAACAGACAGAAATGAAAGCCAGTTTGGGGGAGAAGAAGGGAAGCTAAGGCCTAGAAATCTTGAGACAATGCTACAAATTCTCAGTGGACACATCCCGTAAGTATTGGAAGGGGGAGCTAGTGTTCCAAAGGGAGAAGTCAAGGAGTCCTATATGGAAGGTAGTAATGGACCCGTGTGATTAGCTGGACTCACCATTAGTAACAGCATGGAAACAGAAGTATAGAGGACCAAGGATTGAAGCTTGAGATTTAGGGAGATAGCAGAAGAAACAGAGTCAGTGTGGCAGAAAATAAGGAATATCAAGAAACAGCTAATGTATCCATCCAGCAAATGTATTCTGTCCACCACTGTTTGTTGTGTACCTGATGAAACAAGGCCGGTTAGACGTGCTGCTAATCATGAGAATGTAATATCACAGAAGCCAAGAGAAGAAAGGGTATCAAGCTGGAGAAATTTGTCAGTAGTATGAAATTGTGCAGAAACTGTGGGAAGCGTCCATTATATTTAGTAAACAGGTCACTTGTAACTTTTTGAAAACGATAGCTTCAGTTTAGTGGGGAGTGGCCATGAGATATTAAAAGCCAGTTTAAAGGGAACCAGGGCACGAGAGGCAGGTAAGAGAAGGGGACAGCATGTAGCTCACCCTTGGTATGTTGGGCGATGAAAGGAAGGAAAAAAATAGTAAAGTGGTTAAAAAGCGATCAGAGTCAAGCAGATTTAATTTTCCCTATCCGTTCCATTATTTTAGTTGTCTTAAAGTATTTTTCTTTCTTTCATATTCTTTTCTTTTAATTATTTTTTATTAAATCATAACTTTGTACATTGATGCATTTATGGGGTTCAGGGCACAGCTTCGATATACAATGTGAAATGCTTACACTGAACTAGGTAACACATCCATCACAATTATACTCATTTCTTAATAGTTTTGAAATGTACCATTGCATCATGCACATTAGGTGAGGTCCCCCGGAATACCCTCCCTTCTCCCATATCCTCCCTCCCCTCCCATCTCGCTCCTCTTCCCTTCTACTTTCTGGACAATAGTTAACTTTCATATTCTTAATAGAAATCCAGCAATTCATTTCTTAAAACTTACTGCTTTGATAACTACCTGTAGATTTCATTGAACAGTAATAGTGTAGCTGTCATTCACTGAGTGCTTACTGGGTGCTAGGCATTGTCCCAAACACTTTGTATACATTCTGTTCATTATCTCATCTAATCCTCCCAATACTGGTTTATAACCACACACCCTCTTATCAGCATGGAAAGCCTACATAAATTGTCTGAGATCCCAAAGCTAAGGAGGGATTTGGATCCAGCTCAGATTCTAAAGCTCTTCTAAAGAGCCCTGCTAGACTATCTCTGAAGACACGGCCAGCTTCATGGGCATGTGACATGTGCAGTCTCCCAGGGCCCTATGTTAATCCCATGTTTGGTTAAATACTCTGGTGTTGCTGTCTTGACATTCTTAATAATTTTTTAGTAAGAGACCCCACATTTTCATTTTGCACTAGGCCCCACAAATTATGTAGCCAGTTCTGCCTGAAGGCATCAGTCAATACTGTTTCTCCTGAAGCTGGGATGGCATTTCGTGCAGTTGCCTTTGGTTTGGTTAGGTGGCCTGAAAGTCCTTGCTGTGGTCATGGCCAATCACATTTTCCTGTGCTGCTCTCATTTTATCTCCTCGAGTCTGGTGATATCAAGGGCAAAAGGGAAATATTTTTAACTTCACGTGGATACCCTGTCTGTATGAAAGAATGGAAAATACAGCGGCAAGAAATTATTCACACAGGATTCGACTTCTGGAAACTCATCCTTCATATTCTGAGTGTCTTAGTGGACAGAGTTACAGTCCTGATGCTGTTGTTCCTCCAATTTAAATAAGTTCATTTCCCTTCTTTTTGTACCCAGATATGCCCCTTTGCTTGTAGGAGACTGTGGAGATCATTTTTCAACCTTTTGAACCAGAAATTAGAGGGGAACGAGTATACTACTACTTGCCTGCCCTAAAACCAGGCTGATGTCACCCTTTTACCTACCTGCAAGAATCACGAAAAGCAGAAAAACTTTAATATTTTTTCTTATGTTTGGCTTTATGATCACTACCTGGAATTGGCAACAAATTAAGTTTTTCTAGTTTTCATGGTTATGGCCCTCACCAAAATAATTTTTGCTTATCCTCTTGTTCCTCCCACTCCCGGTCTCTCTCAGTAAAGATCTCACCAAGTCCTGACGCTGCTTGACCCTAACTGACCACTTGACTAAGTCCTACACCAACCAACCTGGATTCCTTTGTAGAGGAAACCAGACAAGACAGACTAGGTGTCCTCCCCCTGTAACCCTTCTCATTCCCATTCAGAGTGCTTGTTCTCATTTTCTACTCCCAACATGGACCAGGTGAGCCTAAGAATATGTGAGATTAAACATGTGAGCTATCCCTACTCTGAAGCCAATTCTTTCCCTTATAGGAAATCAGATAGTGTGCCCCTCCCCCAAAGACCGATGGTTCAATAACAAAGTCAACATTGGTTCACTATTCAATTATTTGACTATAAACTTTATGAAGGTAGGGTCTGTGTCTGACTTATTCCCTGCTATTTTCCCAATATCAAGCACAAGTAGGTCTTGAATAAATACTTGGTGAATGAATTAATGAAACTCCAATCTCGATAACTCATGCCACATTTCTGTTATCCATATCTTGACCTCTGATCACCCAGACTCTTTGTCCTGCTTCATTATTTCATGTGACCCAGACTTTTTGTTTTGGTCTTTATCATAGCCATGGAACAGTCTGACTCCTTACTTACTCAGAACTAAGGTATCTCTTTGTCTCTTAATCTTCCTAAGAAATAATAGGCTCGGCGCCTGTGGCTCAATTGGCTAAGGCGCCAGCCACGTACACCTAAGGTGGCGGGTTCAAATCCCCAGCCTGGGCCCGCCAAACAACAATGATGGCTGCAACCAAAAAATGGCCGGGCGTTGTGGCGGGCGCCTG
>CAUYQV010046634.1:0-14302 GCA_963574575.1 Galagoides demidoff
CTGGGACGACAGGAGCTCACCATAACGTCCCAACGCCCCTGCTATTTTTTTTTTCTTTTAGAGACAGAGTCTCACTTGGTCACCCTTTGTAGAGTGCTATGGCATCACAGCTCACAGCAACCTCCAGCTGCTGGGCTGAGGTATTTCTCTTGCCTCAGCCTCTTGAGTAGCTGGGACTACAGGCACCTGCCACAACGCCTGGCTATTTTTTTGTTGCAGTTTGGCCAAGGCCAGGTTCAAACCCGACACCCTTGGTACATGGGTCTGGCACCCTACTTACTGAGCCGTAGGCACCGCCCCACCCCTGCTATTTTTTTGTTGCAGTTGTCGTTGTTTAGCTGATCCAGGCCAGTTTCAAACCTGCCAACTCCAGTGTATGAGGCTAGAGCCCTAGCCATTGAGCTATAGGCGCCAAGTCAATTGTTCTGTTTTATTCATTTTTAATTTTTTTTTTTTTTTTTTTTTTTGAGACAGTGTCTCACTTTGTCACCCTGGGTAGAGTCCCAGGGTGTCATTGCTCACAGCAACCTTGAACTCTTGGGCTCAAGTGATCTTTTGCCTCAACCTCCCAGGTAGCTGGGACTACAGGCACCTGCCACAACACCTGGTTATTTTTAGAGATAGGGTCTCACTCTTCCTCAGGCTGGTCTCTAACTCCTAAACTCAAACAATCCATCTGCTTTGGCCACCTAAAGTTCTGGGATTACGAGTGTGAGCTAAGCTGTCAGACTTTTAAAAATTAGGGAAACCAGGGGTGGAGCTCCAACATTAGTGGTTTGCCAAAGCTCCTGGGGATTCTGACCATGCAAGCACAGTTGCAATTCTCTGGATTAGAGAGTACTTGTAATTTCACAGGTTAAGATTTAATACTGGAGAACTAATTTTCTGAGGTGTTTAGATTGTGTTCATGCTTTCTCAAGTGAACATGCAGAAATTCAGTTCAACAAACATCTTTTGTGCACAAATTGTAGTTTTCATTGCTAGAGGTGCAGACATGCAAATGGTAGGTAGCTCTGTTGCAAGGACAGTGTGAAAGTTGCAAAGGAATACTATAGAAAAGAAAGTGGTGTTTGAACTAGGCCTTGATAAATAACAGTTACCATTTGAATGCATGAAATGATCTATGTAATCTTGTCATTGCAGATTATAACAACATAGGAAAGTTCTTAAATAGAATTTTAGGCATGGAAGTACATCAACAAAATGCATTATTTCAGTATTTTGCGGATACACTTACTGCAGTTGTCCAAAATGCCAAAAAAAATGGAAGATATGATATGGGAATCTTAGGTAAGTAGGGATATTTTAAAAATATGTATTCCTGGGTGGTGCCTGTGGCTCAGTGAGTAGGGCGCTGGCCTCATATACTGAGGGTGGTGGCTTCAAACCCGGCGCTGGCTAGGTTTGGGGTTTGAAACTGCAAGAAATAGCCAGCTGTTGGTGGTGGGCGCCTATAGTCCCAGCTACTCGGGAGGCTGAGGCAAGAGAATCACCTAAGCCAGCTCGGCGCCTGTGGCTCAAGCGGCTAAGGCACCAGCCACATACACCTAAGGTGGCGGGTTCGAATCCCCAGCCCGGGCCTGCTAAACAATAATGATGGCTGCAACCAAAAAATGGCCGGGCGTTGTGGTGGGCACCTGTGGTCCCAGTTACTTGGGAGGCTGAGACAGGAGACTCGCTTGAGCCCAGGAGTTGGAGGTTGCTATGAGCTGTGATGTCATGGCACTCTGCCCAGGGGGATGGCTTGAGGCTCTGTCTCCAAAAAAAAAAAAAAGAGAATCACCTAAGCCCAGGAGTTGGAGGTTGCTGTGAGCTGTGATGCCATAGCACTCTACTTAGGGCGACAAAGTGAGACTTGGTCTCTAGAAAAATAAAAAATATGTGTATTCCTGATAAAAATGTTCCTTTTACATTTACTTGTTGCTTTTTCTTATTTAAGATCTTGGTTCTGGAGATGAAAAGGTGAGGAAAAGTGATGTTAAGAAGTTTCTGACCCCAGGGTATTCAACCTCTGGCCATGTAGAATTATATACGGTAAGTTTTGGAAACATGTACATGTCAGCCTGTAGTCCTCCTGTGAGGCATCTAGAGAAATGATTTTAAATGTTTTGTATTTTACAGATTAGCGTGGAGAGGGGAATGTCATGGGAAGAAGCTACCAAGATTTGGGCTGAGTTGACAGGACCAGACGATGGCTTTTACTTGTCATTACAAGTATGACTTTTCCTTTAAATGTTAACTATTCAGATAGATAATATTTCATTGACTGCATTATATTAATAATTGTCTTCTTTACTTGGTACCATTTTTCCAATTATGTTTAGCCTCTTCTGTTTAAGTTATTGTAATTATGAATTTATCCATTTATATGTTTTACTTTATATATATATATATATATATTATTTATTTATTTATTTATTTATTTATTTGCAGTTTTTTGGCTGGCGGCTGGGTTTGAACCTGCCTTCTCCCGCATACAGGGCTGGTGCCCTACTCCTTTGAGCCATAGGCGCCACCTTACTTAATGTAATTTTTTTTTTTTTTTTTTTTTTGAGACAGAGCCTCAAGCTGTCCCCCTAGGTAGAGTGCAGTGACATCACAGCTCACAGCAACCTCCAACTCCTGGGCTCAAGCGAGTCTCCTGCCTCAGCCTCCCAAGTAGCTGGGACCACAGGCGCCCGCCACAACGCCCAGCTATTTTTTTGGTTATAGCCATCATTGTTGTTTGGCGGGCCCGGACTGGGTTCAAATCTGCCACCTTGGGTGTATGTGGCTGGCGCCTTAGCCACTTGAGCCACTTAATGTATTTTGAGGGATGTTATTAGAGTTTAAAGTTTAAAAGTTACATTTTCTTTTTTTTTAAGAGAGAATCTGAAGCTGTTGCCCTGGGTAGAGTGCTGTGGCATCATAGCTCATAACAACTTCAAACTCTTGGGTTCAGGGAATCCTCTTGCCTCAGATTCTCTATTTTTAGTAGCAATGGGTACTCAGTTTTGCTCTGACTAGTCACAGACTCCTAAGCTTGAGTAGTCCACCTGCCTTGGCCTCCCAGAATGTTAGGATTACAGGTGTGAGCCATCATGCCCAGTCCAAAAGTTCAGGACCATATATTTTCTTATGGTCCAGCGTAGTGGTTCATGTCTGTAATCTTAGCACTTTGAGAGACCAAGATTGGCGGATTGCTTGAAGCAAGCTCTGGAATTCAAGACCTGTCTATGCTACTAGCTGGGTACTGTGGCGGGTGTCTATAGTCATAGCTGCTGGGGAGGCTGAAGCCAGAGAATCACTTGAGCCCAAGAGTTTGAGGTTGCAGTGAGCTCTGACACCATAGTACTCTACATAGGTTGACAAAGTGGGGTGGCGCCTGTGGCTCAAAAGGGTATGGCGCCAGTCCCATATGCTGGAGGTGGCGGGTTCAAACCCAGCCCCAGCCAAAAATTGCAAAAAAAAAAAAAAAAAAAAAAAGGGTGAAAAATTAAAGGTTGACAAAGTGAGACTCTGTCTCAAAATAAAATAAAAAAATGTTTTGTATGTTTCTCTCATTTTATAAAACAGTTAACTATTTCTGCATTTTCAAAGTATATAGTAATATATAATACGTTTTATTTATATATATATATATATACACACACACACACTATTTGTTTTAAACTTTATTTAGTCTTAGTTCTGTGGGTATATATATATTTAATGCTTACCATTAACTTCCTAGTCCATAGGTTAATCAATCTCTAGTCATTTTGTTTAATGCTTAATTCTGTAGTAGATAACTTAGGAAAGGTTATGGGAGCATTGCTCCCTGAATTCTGTTTTTTTTTTTTTTTTTTCCACGGTAGAGTGCTGTGGCATCACACAGCTCACAGCAACCTTCAACTCCTGGGTTTAGGTGATTCTCTTGCCTCAGCCTCCCAAATAGCTGGGACTACAGGCACCCACCACAATGCCCAGCTATTTTTTTGTTGCAGTTTGGCCAGGGCTGGGTTTGAACCCGCCACCCTCAGTATATAGGGCCAGTGCCCTACCCACTGAGTCACAGGCGCCACCCTGCTCCTTGAATTCTTTTATTCTGATAAGGTTGTGCCCTTTGTACTTGTTAGTTTTAGTAAATGTGAAATATCTGATTTATATTTTCTTTTTTTACCCTTTTTTAAATTTTCTTGTTTTGAGACAGTCTTTCTCTGTTACCCAGGGTAGAGTGTTATGGTGTCGTAGGTCATAGCAACCTCAAATTCCTGAACTTGAGCAATCCTCTTGTCTTAGCCTCCTGAGTAGCTGGGACTACATGCATGTGCCATGATGCCCTGCTAGTTTTTTGGTTTTTAGTAGAGGCTTGCTCAGACTGGTCTGGAATTTCAGAACTCCATTAATCTAGGCATGAGCCACTGTACCCAGTCTCCTTGCATATCTTAAATATGTTACTTCTTCTTATAGATAGTAAAATTTAGAGTGCCATCTAACTTTCCCACACAAGGGGTTGGGTGGGAAAGTTAGATGGCACTCTAAGTTTCTCTCACTTTTGTTTTTTGTTTGTTTGTTTTTGAGACATAGTCTCAAGAGTTTTGTGGCATCACAGCTCACAGCAATCTCAAAGTTTTGGGCTCAAGCGATTCTCTGACCTCAGCCTCCTAAGTAGCTGGGACCACAGGTACCCACCACGACGCCTGGCTACTTTTCAAGACAAGGTCTCACTCTTGTTCAGGCTGGTCTTCAACGTGCGAGCTCAGGTAGTCCACCCACCTTGGCCTACCAGAATGCTAGGATTGCAGGCTTGAGCCACCTCGCTTGGCCAGTTCTCTCACATTTAATAAGTTGTTTCAAAATCTTTATTGTGGAACATAAATTATATATATACATATATAATTTTCTGAATTATATATGTACATATATATGTTTTAATTTCTAGTGGTTTCAGATTATATATTCATTTATTTGTGGCTTTATTGAAATAAAATTCATACATAGTTTATTCATTTACTTGTGTATACAATTGGTTGATTTTTGGTGGGTAATATGTACTTTTGTTTGTTTGTTTTTTGGACATGGAATCTCATTTTGTGACCCGCTATAGAGTGCTGTGTCAGTCACAGGACACAACAACCTCAAACTCTTGGGCTCAAGTGCTTCTGTTGCCTCAGCTTCCCTAGCAGCTGGGACTACAGGTGCCTGCCACAATGCTCGGCTATTTTGTTTTTTGTTTGTTAGGTTATCAGGCTTGGGCCACGTTTGAACCCTCCAGCCCCAGTGCATGTGTGTGGCACCCCAACCATTAAGCTACAGGTGCAAGCCTACATTTTTAGTTTTAAAAAATTTGGGTAGAGCCAGGCATGGTGGCTCACACCTGTAATTTCAGCACTGTGGGAGGCTAAGGAGGGAGGATTGCTCAAGCTCAGGAGTTCAAGACTCGCCTGAGCGAAAGTGAGACCCAACTCATGAAAAAAATGGAAAAACCCAGCCAGGCGCTGCAGTGAGCACCTATAATCCCAGCGGCTTAGGAGGCTGAGGCAGCACGATGCCCACAGCCAGAGGTCGCAGTGAGCTCCAACGCCACTGCACTCTGCTCAGGGCACAGGGTAGATAGAACTCTGTCTCGACAAAATAAAACAGGAAAAAAAATTGGGGTAGAATACCTATAACATGAAATGTATTGTTTTAATTTTTTTTTTCTCTCTTTTGGGAGATACAAAGTCTTGCTTTGTCACCCAGGCTAGATTCAATGAACTTCAGACCTCAAGCTTTCCTCCCACCTCAGCCTCGCAAAGCTCTGGTATTACAGGCATGAGCTACTGCTCCCAGCCCATTTTAACCAATTTTTAAGTATACAGTTTACTGGCGTTTATAATCACAGTATTGTAGATCCATGTTTACTACCTATTTTCTTTTTCTTTTGAGACAGAATCTCATTCAGTTGCCCTTGGGTTGGGTGCCATAGCATCATAGCTTATAGCAACCTCAAACTCTTGGGCTCAAGTGGTTCTCTTGCCTCAGCCTCCCAAGTAGCTGGGACTATATGCGCCTACCACAATGCCCAGCTATTTTTAGAGACGGGGTCTTGCTCTTGCTCAGGCTGGTCTTAAATACTTGAGCTCAAGCACTCTGCCCGCCTCAGCCTTCCAGAGCTCTAGGATTATAAGCGTACGCCACTACACCTGCCCCTTTTAATACCTATTTTTATCACCCCTGATAGGAACTGCAAGGGTTAACTTGCACAGTATCCCTTTGTCCAATCTTTGCTAATCTCTAGTCTACTTCTGTCTCACAATTTGTCTGTCCTTATCGATCCAT
The DNA here is from genome assembly GCA_963574575.1 of Galagoides demidoff. Lineage (NCBI taxonomy): Eukaryota > Metazoa > Chordata > Mammalia > Primates > Galagidae > Galagoides > Galagoides demidoff. Next base: position 6,283 of record CAUYQV010046634.1, read on the forward strand.
CTCATTTAGGTGGAATCATACTATATTTGTTCTTTTAAGTCTAGCTCGTTTCACTTAGCATAATATATTCCAGGTTCGTCCATGTTGTAACATATAGCAGGACATTTTATTTTATTTTATTTTATTTTATTTTCGAGACGGAGCCTCAAGCTGTCCCCCTGGGTAGAGTACTATGGCATCACAGCTCACAGCAACCTCCAACTCCTGGGCTCAAGCAAGTCTCCTGCCTCCGCCTCCCAAGTAGCTGGGACCACAGGCGCCCGCCACAATGCCCGGCTATTTCTTGGTTGCAGCCGTCATTGTTTGGCAGGTCCAGGTTGGATTCGAACCCGCCACCTTAGGTGTATGTGGCTGGCGCCTTAGCCGCTTGAGCCACAGGCGCTGAGCCGACATCATTTATTTTTAATAAGGCTGAATAGGATTGGGCACGGTGATTCATGCCTGTAATCCTAGCACTCTGGGAGACTGTGGCAGATGGATTGCTTGAGCTCACAAGTTTGAGACCAGCCTGAGCAAAAACAAAACTCCTATCTCTACTAAAAATAGAAAAACTGAGGCAAGAGAATCCCTTGAGCCCAAGAGTTTGAGGTTGCTATAAGCTATGCCGCAGCACTCTACCCAGGGTGACGGCTTGAGACATTGTATCAAAAAAATAAAATAGGGCCGTGCCTGTGGCTCAGTGACTAGGGCGCTGGCTTCATGTACCAAGGGTGGCGGATTTGAACCTGGTCCCAGCTACTCAGGAGGCTGAGGCAGGATAATCGCCTAAGTTCAAGAGCTGGAGGTTGCTGTGAGCTGTGACACCCTGGTTCTCTATTGAGGGTGACAAAATGAGACTGTCTCTAAAATAAAATAAGATAAAAATTTTAAAAAGCTTAATAAATATTCTATTGGTTGTATATATTACACTTTGTTTTATACTTGTAATTATTTATGATGTGACTGACAATAAATGAAGACCTGATTTTTTTTTTTTTTTGAGACAGAATCTCACTATGTCATCCTTGGTAGAGTGCCGTGGCATTACATCTTTTTTTTTTTTTTTTTTGAGACGGAGTCTCAAGCTATCCCCCTGGGTAGAGTGCAATGGCATCACAGTTCATAGCAACCTCCAACTCCTGGGCTCAAGCAAGTCTCCTGCCTCCGCCTCCCAAGTAGCTGGGACCACAGGCGCCCGCCACAACGCCTGGCCATTTTTTTTTTTTGGTTGCAGCCATCATTGTTGTTTGGCAGGCCCGGGCTGGGGATTCGAACCCGCCACCTTAGGTGTACGTGTCTGGCGCCTTAGCTGATTGAGCCACAGGCTCCAAGCCGGCATTACATCTTACAGCAATCTCCAACTCTTGGGCTTAAGCGATTCTCTTGCCTCAGCCTCCAAAGTAGCTGGGACTATAGGTGTCCACCACAATGCCAGCTATTTTTTGTTGCAGTTGTCATCATTGTTTAGCTGCCCTGGGCCGTGTTTGAACCCATCACTTTAGGTGTATTTGGCTGGCGCCGTAAGCACTGTGCTACGGGCGCTGAGCCTGGTGTTACTATTTTTAATTTAAAATTATTGCCAGAATTTGACCATTCTGGTAGATTATGATGAAATTCTTGATCCCCAGCTTCCCTTGAATGAAAGGCTATGGCAATGCTAGTCCTTCCTTTCATGCATGGCAGTAGGTGACTAGACATAAGGAGCAATGACCCTAGAGGTGTTATTTCAGGGTTGTGTGACTGTTTACCTTTGAACCTTCATAATGCCCAGCAGGCTTGCTTGCTTCTTTTGTTCCTCTTTATTTCCTTTCCTCCTTCTTTTCTTTTTAGCCTCTTCCTAGAACAACAACAAACATGGTTTTATCTATGTTTGTGACCTGTTATTATTAGGAAATCAAGGTTAGAATCACTTTTATGTCTACCATGTTATGATATTTTTAAATTATAATTAGTGGGACACTATCAGGACTGATCACACTGTTACATGTTTTACAGGCTGTACTCTTAAGATTAAGTTTGGGTGTTTCCCACCAACTGATTAAAAAATTTTGTATACAAAGGCCAGGAATAGTGGGTCATAGCCTATAATCCTAGCACTCTGGGAAGCCAAGGCAGGCGGATTGCCTGAGTTTACCACTTTGAGATCAGCCTGACCAAGACTGGGACGCCATCTCTCAAAATAGCTGACTGTTGTGGTAACCACCTGTAGTCCAGCTACTTGGGAGGCTGAGGCAAGGGGATTGCTTAATCCCAAGAATTTGAGGTTGTTGACAGCTGTGATGCCCTGGCACTCATATTGAGTGTGACAAAGTAAGGCTCTAACTAAAAAAAAAAAAAAAAGTGTACATATATATATATATATATAATTTATGCTTTAACCATTGTGTTACGATTTTTTTTTCTTTTTTTAGATAGAGTCTCAGTATGTCACCTTCATTAGAGTGCTGTGGCATCACAGCCCACAGCAAGCTCAAACTCTTGGTCTCATCGATTCTCTTGCCTAAGCCTCCCAAGTAGTTGTAGTTGCACTATAGGTGCCCCCCAACAAAGCCTGGCTTTTTTTTTTTTTGAGACGGAGCCTCAAGCTATTCCCCTGGATAGAGTGCCATGGCATCACAGCTCATAGCAACCTCCAGCTCCTGGGCTCAAGCGAGTCTCCTGCCTCAGCCTCCCAAGCAGCTGGGACCACAGGCACCCACCACAACGCCCGGCAATTTTTTTGTTTTGGTTGCAGCCATCATTATTGTTTGGCGGACCCGGGCTGGAGATTCGAACCCGCCACCGTAGGTGTACATGGCTGGTGCCTTAGCGGATTGAGCCATAGGCGCTGAGCTTAGCCTGGCTTTTTTTTTTCTTTCTTTTTTTTTTTTTTCTTTTGTTTAGCTGGCCCTGGCCGGGTTCAAAACCACCAGCCTTAGTATTTGGCTAGCACCCTGATCACTGAGATAAGGGCACTGAGCCCATTGTGGTACAACTTTGCAATAATTATATAAATAATGTTTCAAATCATTGGAATGAAAGACAAAGGATCTTCAGTATCCATGAAGAGGAACGTGAAATACTGTCTTTCTTTTATCATTATAAGTATTAGTATAAAAATTTAATAGCTCAGCAAACAATGATTTATTGTGTAGAGGACATGGAAAAATGCCTTTACTTTGAGGCTTTTCTTTTTCCTTAAGTTTTGGAGATTAGTGCTTAGAAGACTTTTATCCCTCCTTAAAGAAGAAACAAGTTTTCCAGTTTTGGTTTTTATTGAGTTAAATAGAGCTTTTTATAACTCTTTACTCTTGGAGTCTCTCTCATGAATTCAACTTTGAAACCTGAGTTCCAGCATTTCTCTAATGCTTCCTTTTCTTCCATATTTATATAATTTTTATGTATAATTGGCTCAGCATTTTGGTTTTCTGCTGTCATGGCTTTGTGTTTACCAAACTCTGTTGTATAGTCTCTCTTTCCACCTTTAAAATACCTGTGATGCAGGGAATTGCAGGGAAGGCAGCCACTGGTGAACAGTCATGTGCAGAGAAGAGGCATTTAAGACATCTTGGGGGAACTTGAAGGAGAACAGCATTTTTGCAACATTTTATTGTGAAAATTTTAAAACGTAAAGCTGAGATGAAAGAATTTTTCTGTGAAGACCCCCTCATGTCCACTCTGTAGATTCTACCACTAAGTTTTGGTTTTTTTTTATGTCAGGAGGTTTGAGGGTTCAAGTCGTTTTTAGTTACATGGATAAATTTGTGATAGTAAAATTTGGGCTTTTAGTGTACCTGTCATCTCACCACCCTGGCTCACTTTTTTTTTTTTTAAGCTTTTAATTAATTAATTTAGTAGGCCTAGGCCAGGTTTGAACCTGTGACCCCTGCTACATGGGGCCAGCACTCTAATCACTAGCTAAGGGGGCCCTCACCCCCCCCAGCTCTTTCTGAGGCCATAATGTCCATTTTATTTCTCTGTGTGCCCCTGTGTACCCATTACTTTGCTCTTACTTATAAGTGAGAACATGCAGTATTTGGATTTGTGTTTCTGAGTTCTACTTTGCTTAGAATAATAGTCCCCACTTTACCCAGGTTGTGGCAAAAGACAATTTTTTTTGTTCCCTTTTTATGGCTGAATGGTATTCCCAAGGGTACGTGTGTGCCTGTATGTAAAACTTCAGTCATCTATTAACATTTTATTAATTTATTCTTGTTTATCTGGGGCTGCTTGGCTGTGAATCTAGGTGCAGGGAACAGCAGAAGCAAAATTGTCTGTACTCAGAATTTGCGCGTTGAAGCTTATTCCAAATAGTTTTCTAAAGAAGAAAAACCTTGCCCCTAGGTGGTGCCTGTGGCTCAGTGAGTAAGGCACCAGCTCCACATGTACCAAGGGTTGGTGGATTCAAACCGGCCTGGTCAAACTACAACAAAAAAATAGCCGGGCTTTGTGGCAAGAGCCTGTAGTCCCAGCTACTTGGAAGGCTGAGGCAAGAGAATGGCCCAAGCCCAAGAGCTGGAGGTTGCTGTGAGCTGTGACGCCACGGCGGGGGGGTGGGGGGGATTTGCCCCTTATCCTATGTCTTTTGCCATAATTAAGGTTTAGTAACTACCTTTTGGGTGTGACCTTGTTAAAGTCTTTTGAACAGGCATTTGTGGTCCTTTATTGCAGTTTCACATTCATGTATTTACTTGGTGTTATATTTTTTAAAATGATAATGTTTGTTGATATAATACAAAAACGTAGAGTGTGCAGTATCAAATCTTTACATTTTCTCCTTTTTTTAAATAGATAAGGAACAACAAGAAAACTGCCATCTTGGTTAAAGAAGTGAACCCTAAAAAAAAACTTTTCTTAGTTTATCGACCAAATACTGGGAAACAGCTCAAATTAGAGATTTATGCTGATCTAAAAAAGAAATATAAGAAGGTATTTTCTCTTTTGTATGTTATATGTGTATACTTATTATATAATATGTTGAAACTAGGATAGTTATTTATATATTAAGATAAACTTATATTGTAAATTTTTCTTATTTGGTTACTGTTTAAAAGAAAATGTCAAGTTTTGTAGCCCGGGCCCGCCAAACAACAATGATGGCTGCAACCAAAAAATGGCCGGGCATTGTGGCGGGTGCCTGTGGTCCCAGCTACTTGGGAGGCTGAGGCAGGAGACTCGCTTGAGCCCAGGAGTTGAAGGTTGCTGTGAGCTGTGATGCCATGGCACTCTACCCAGGGGGACAGCTTGAGACTCTGTCTCAAAAAAAAAAAGTTTTGTTACACTAATATTCCAATCTTTTAATGTTATCAATGATTTAAGAAACTTATAAGATGATTAGTTAAAAAAGCTTATGTTTACTGGAAGCCTCAGTGCTAACCACAAAAAAATTATGATTTTTTTATTAATGGGATGATGTGTGAGACTAAAATTCCTTCATACCACCTCTTGATTTTATTGTGAGCATGCCTCTTATGTTTGTATTTTGCAGTGATTTCTAGAAAACATTAAATGACTTATGTTTTTGCCAACACTATCATTAGTAATTTTACCCTATGTTACTATTCCTTGTTATTCTCACTTGCAAACAATTATAATTAAGTATTTATTTAAAGAATTCATTATACATGATGGTGCTAAAGTTCGTGTGCAACCCAACTGATTTATTTTGCACACGAACTTTATGGACATACTGCATAGGAGGAACCATCATAGCAGAACTTTTAGAATGGCATTCGAATTCAGCTAGTATCAAGGGCTAAGTTTTCTGCATAGAGATGATTTTAAAGTGGCTGCCTCTGGAATTATACACTAGAGTATGCAACCAGTTTATTTAAAACAGTATTGTGGCCAGGCACAGTGGCTTATACATATAATCCTAGCACTTTAGGAGGCTGAGGCGGGTGAATTACCTGTGCTCAAGAGTTTAGGACCAGCCTGAGCAAGAGCAAGACCCTGTCTCTACTAAACATAGAAAAACTAACTGGGCATTGTGGCAGGCTCCTATAGTTCTAGCTACTTTGGACGTTGTGATTAGAGGACCACCTGAGCCAAGGATTTGAGATTGCTGTGACCTATCTTGTTGCTCAGGCACTCTAGCCAGGTAACAGAATAAGATTGTCTGAAAAAACCAAACAGCCCTGGCTTGGTGTCCATAGGTCACTGGTTAGGGTGCCAGTACATACACCAGGGCCAGGTTTAAACCTGCCCCAGGCCTGCTAAATAACAATGACAAAAGCAACAACAAAAATAGCCAAGTGTTGTGGTAGGCACCTGTATTCCCAGCTACTTGGGAGGCTGAGGCGAGAGAAGCACTTAAGCCCTAGGGTCTGATGTTGCTGTGAGCTGTGACACCACAATACTCTACTGAGGGTGACATAGTGAGACTCTGTCTCAAACCCAAAAAACCCAAACAGCCGGGCATAGTCGCTCACACCTGTCATCCAAACACCCTGGGAGGCTAAAGCGAGTGGATTGCCTGAGCTCACAGCATAGAGACCAGCCTGAGCAAGAGAAAGACCTCATCTCTAAAAATAGCAGGGGCGTTGTGGCAGGTGCCCGTAGACCCAGCTAGTTAGGAGGCTGAGCTCAGGAAGAGGATCACTTCAGCCCAAGAGTTTGAGGTTGAGCTGTGAGCCACAGCACTCTACTGAGGCTTACAAAATGAGACTCTTTCTCAAAAACAAACAATATGGCTTGGCGCCTGTAGCTCAGCAGCTAGGGCACCAGCTACATACACTGGAGCTGGCGGGTTTGAACCCAGCCCAGGCCTGCCAAACAAGAATGACAACTACAACTGAAAAATAACCGAACATTGTGGTAAGCGCCTGTAGTCCCAGCTACTTGGGAGGCTGAGGCAAGAGAATTGCTTAAGCCCAAGAGTTTGAGGTTGCTGTGAGCTGTGACACCATGGCACTCTACTGAGGGCAACATGGTCTCAAAAAAAAAAACTCAATAAATACAACAATACAATTTCAATGAAATTTTTGTCTTTATTTTTACAGGTTGTCTCAGATGATGCCTTGGTGCACTGGTTAGATCAGTATAATTCATCTGCAGATACTTGTACTCATGCTTATTGGTTAGTATTTTCCTATTTCTTACCATATTTTCCAGAATGTAATCAAGATTTAAATACATGTTCACTCTTTAACAGTATTCCAGTATGTCCTTATGAATAGATGAACAGACCAGCTGATATTAGGCATGGTTCATTTCATCAGGAGTACTTATTAGACATTTGTAACCAAGACAGTATTTTAGGTGTACCCTCTTTTATTGGTGCTTTGTTATTTCTAACCAACTATGCTTTTGCAGTATGGATTTAACTTTCATTTTTTTCAGCACTTTTTCTTCCTCCACCTCCTCCCATTCTATCCTTTCATATCTTTCTTCCTCATGTTTTCTTCTTTATCTTTAATAAAAGCTTTACTAATGTCTTAGTTCTAGGGAACTTATAAGATTTCAAGGAGATGCCTAAAGTAGCTGCACAGCATGAAAGAGAACTTGATGTTGTTGAGTCCTGGAGCTGATCCTGCTGTGCCCCAGTTCGCCCCTTCCAGTGTTCATTTCAGGACATCATATAGAGTATTTTAATACTCTGTAGGTGTTAATTCTGTCTTCAGTGTTTCCTCACCAATTAAGTAGTTTATATTTTTGCAGTGTCTGGCTCACATTGTAAATAATATTGGATTTAAATGAATTTAGTTTGAGTTTTTTTTCGGGTGGGGGGATTCACTATACATGTAGGTAAGTTTATCTTAGTGTGAGCACTGCCTTTTGTTTTCATTTTGTCCTGTTGAAAATTAATTTACCAAAAGCCATTAAGATAACATGTTTTAAAAGTTAACCTAGGCTCGGTGCCTGTAGCTCAATTGGCTAAGGCGCCAGCCACGTACACCTAATGTGGCGTGTTCGAATCCCCAGCCCGGGCCCGCCAAACAACAATGATGGCTGCAACCAAAAAATGGCCGGGCATTGTGGCGGGCGCCTGTGGTCCCAGCTACTTGGGAGGCGGAGGCAGGAGACTCGTTTGAGCCCAGGAGTTGGAGGTTGCTATGAGCTG
>CAUYQV010046636.1:0-15530 GCA_963574575.1 Galagoides demidoff
CCTTCCTGGGCTCTCCACTCATTCAGATGGTCTTTCTTTCATCCAGGACCCAGATATTCATGCAACAACACTGCGAGCCTGACATCAAGGTCACAGTCCTCCTTTCATCTCATGGTAGCAATTAAGAATGTTTACCCTTCACCAATCTGATCGACATAATTTCTCTTTAGCCTACCTCAGCTCACTTCCTCCCTCCAAAGAACTTCTGGCACAATCCATGACTGAGGCCAGGCTGGCTACAGAATAAAGTACGTCTCCTGATAAAGTTCGCTGATATAACCAATGTGTTCCCCCAAGACTCCTAAATTAGAAACATACAATGCTATATTGCTCATTGGGGAAATACATAAATTAAATGTCATAATGATTTGGTTAAAAGCCCAGCTTCGGTGTTTATTCCTTATATACATTTAGATACAAGTCAAACTCTCAAAGTAGCTGTAAAATGGGCCTAATATCACTCACAGGTTTTGCTGTAAGAATTAAAATTAAGGTACATTAACTATCTAGGACGTGGACAAATAATTACTCTAACATTCCCTCCACAGATACTTCCCCAGTGCGCTGGCGGACATGTAAACCATACACATAAGAATTCATAGTCACACTGTGTAATGAAATGTATGGATAAGAACTTAGCGACCTGGTGTGGCGGCTCATTCCTGCAATCCTAGCACTTTGGGAGCCTGAATCAGGGGAATTGCTTGTGCTCAGGAGTTCACGACCAGCCTGAGCAAGAGACTGACGCCATCTCTACAAGAAATAGAAAACTAAGCCAGGCACGGTGGCCTGCACCCACAGTCCCAGCTACTCAAGAGGCTGAAGTGGGAGGACCCCTTGAGCCTATAAATTTGAGGTTGCTGTGAGCTATGCTGAGGCCACTGCATCCTAGCTAGTCGGTCTCAAAAAATAAAATAAACACAGGTCCTAAGAACTAGGTTTGCTCAGCCTGGAAAAGAGGAACGTGACAATTCTAGAAAAACTTATTATCAAATGAAGGTAGGTGGATTAGTGGGAATTTCTAATGTTAACTTTGCATCTTCTAAGTGAAACCTACAGTTTTGACGGCCACATGGTAAATGGAATTTTATTTTATTTTGACCCCTAGCTGGCAGGGTCTTATTACAGATGCACCCCCATCACAGTTAGCCCCCCAAGCTACTTAACTCAAGATGTTAGTCTGTATTCTCTTCAGCTCTTTGACGATAAGGGTATGGCGTTTAGGATTGCTAAGGGAGTCTGTGCTGACCATCTGGGGAAAATTCCCAAAGGAGGATGTGAAAAGCTGATAAGGTTAAAAAGAACACAGGAAATAAAAATGTGTTAGGCCAATGCTCTCTAAAATCGAAGACACAAAAATTCTTGCCTGCACTTTCATTCCGTTTCACCTTACAAAAACCTCCTGCTATTCTACTCTGCTCAAAGTCCTCTTTCCAAACTCCTTTGAATTAAAAAATGAACGAGGCCTTGCTAAGTGCCCATATGATCTCTTCTTTAGTCTTTACTTTTTAAAAGCGGGACAAAAAGAGCTACTCGAGCTTTTGTTGCTGGACACTAGCCTTGCCTGTCTCCTGCGATTTCCCAAAACCTCAAGGCTGCATCTTCAACCGTGTCCTCAGGATCTCATGTTCCTCTTTTGGCTTTTGACAGTGCCTCTAATAGCAGAGGCCACAGAAATTCAAAAAAAAAAAAAAAAAGAATGAGAAAGGGCACATCTTCTAAAAGGGAAAAGTAAGAAATCAACCCATTTTCAAAGAGTGCCTAAAAATTTCACCATGGGCCCTTTCCTACCTCTGATGCTTGGTAGCTGAGGGCCATGAACAAGGGAAGACTTATGCCACCTTTTCTTGTACATCAGGCTTTTTCCCTATTTATTATTGTTTAAACTGGTGCTTCTATTTACTCACATGAGGTCTGTAATTGTTCTTCTTTTAGATTGTCATCCCTTTCATCTATTGGCAAGGTGCTGTATTTGTCATGATATAGTTCCAGGCCCAGTATTGTAACATGGAGCTAACAGTAACCACAAGCACATTCCATTGCCTGTCCCGGATGGCTTAGAACGCAGAAAGAACTCAATTAAAACAATTTTATAACAACAACAATACAGGAAAGAATACATCTTGACACCTTCCTCACCCCCTACCCCCAATTTTCAAACTATTTATAATTTAAAAAAAAAAATACAGGAAAGAATACAGGAAAAAAAAATGTGTTAGGCCAATGTTCTCTAAAATTGAAGACAAAAAAAAAATACAGAAAAGAATACATCTTGACATCTTTTCCCCCTTCCTAATTTTCAAACTATTTCAAATATTTACAAAGAACAGCAAAAGTTCCATCACATGGTAATAAAAAATTGTCTAGAGGATGTAATAACTACATGGCCAACCCTAAAATATATCCACTGATCACCCAAATAATTCTACCATTGAGGTCGCAAAATATATGGGCAAGATGAAGATCTCATGACATGGCACATACTTTTTATTTTATCACATGATTTTGCATGCCATTGCTAGTTTGGTTTTTTATCTTGATTAAGGCATTATATCACGTGTGCCAATTGATAATCCTAAAGTGTGGGGGGGGGTTGACCATTTTTATCCTTTCTTTTCAGATGAAGAAAGTGAGGCTTAATAAATGGCCCAAAGATTTATACCACAAGTTGGATTGAAAGCCACGTTTTCAAACTTCCTACCCATACTGCTTCCAACCAGTGAACGTAGGAATTTCCATCACTGCTGGTTATTAGCGGGTTACCCTGCGCCAAGCACTGTGTTTGAAGTGCTTTGCCTGCACTATGACCACACAGGCAGGAGGCGAACAGAGCCAAGAATATGGGCCATTCCTCACCCAGGGGCCCAAACTCTCCTGCACCGATCATGGGCATTCTCAGAACATGATAAATTTATATAACATTATCACAAATTAAATAACAGCTGAATTAAAACCTTTTCCAATGAAGATAAAAATATTATCTTTTTTGACTTTCAGAAATGTTATTGAAAAAAAATTGGCAAGAGAAGTGAAGTATGTTTGTTCTTATGCTTCGATGATGATTAACGAACTCCTTTTTGGAGAGGCAAGATCTGCGCTTGGCATTAATATCACAAACTTTTCTCATCCCAGTAGTTTCCCTTTAGGTGGGAAAAGCAGTTACATAAAGCAGCGATTAATGAGATGCCACACATGTTGATTCAGTCCCAGATACAGCGTTGTTTTTTTTTTCCTCCTTCAAATCTAAATGCTTCACCAAAATTAATTTTAAGTCACACTACAAATATGAGTAAAGTGCCGAATCAAGTTGAAAATACATCATCTGCTCAACCTGAGGCCATCTGCTTTTTTCCCAACTTCTTCCTGTTTTTGCCAGGGGGAGGGGAAAACCATTCTTGAACAGTTTGAGATTCCAAGAAGGGGTTACCATTTCATTTCCTCAAAATGATTGGCCAAATTCTCTTCTTGGATACTGCTTGAATTTAAATGGAAGATGCATAAAGTATTTAAATATGGGATCCCCAGAGCATGGCATTGCATTTTTTTTTTTTAATGGCAAGTTTCTTCCTCTGGGAGTGAAAAGCTAGAATATCAGCATGAAAATGGTAGGTGGTAGTGGAGAAATGCAGGGATACTTTCATCTTTCATCTATTTAATCCTCTTGACGTGCTCTACACAAGCTGAAAGAGTAATTCTTAGTCTCAAGAAGGAAAAGTTCTGTCCTAACTTGAAGGCGTCGCTTGATTCTGTTGGGACCTTTAAAATAACAGGAAGCCATGGACACAATTGTTAAAAATGGACATCCATAAGCATGTTCTCCAGGGAGATCGCTAGAAGTAGATTGGTGGCAAGAAACCAAAGTTGGTATTCTACTTGCATAGACCTGACTTCCCCCAAGAAAGCCTGTTTATAAATGCCTAATGTTTCGTGGCAAATATACAACTTCTCAAACTCCTGATCTGAAGTGCAGAATTTCCACACAATTTTTGAAATGAAGACATATCTACAGCACATTTCAAGTAAAGTTAAAGTTGGAATTTTCTTACTTTGATGAAAAACTATTAAAACTAAAGAGCTTTTAAAATAAGCCCCAAGGGCACCTGAGCAAATTAAGGTGAGAAATATTTATAAGATGAAGGAAGATGCATATGTACTAAGGAAACAGAGAATGATGGGAGGGACTACCCTGAACTCAAAGGCACAACCAGAATAATTTTCCTCCTACTTCCAAAAAGGTTTGCAGAAGGTCATCTTAGCTTATTGTATTTAATCAACAACAACAACAAAAACCCACTGATCATCTCAATATTAATTACCTGTATTTGTTTAAAATATAATTTCCTCCCTATCCAACAGACCATGTATGGTGATGTATTTTGCATGAGAAACCTTACAATTTTAGCAAACCATGTGTACAATAAAGCACAAAATTAAAAGTACACAATGTAATGTGGTTGTTACATAGCATATAAAAAACACAAGTTTAAATTTTATAAAATGTTGTAACAAATCCTTAAAAACATTTTAATGTACCTTTTAGAACTGCTCACAGAACTGTAATCTACTACTTAAACAAAAACAAGTTAAATAAGTTATCACTTAAGTAAAAATTAGTTAATTGCTACAAAAATTAAACAATAAAATCAGAAGTACATATTTAATAGAATTCAGAGGAGGGAAACTTTCTAAGCATAAAAGCAGCAATAGAGACCATCAAACATCAATAACTTTGACCACTGATGAGTTTAAAACTTCATACAAAAAAAAAGTTCCGAAAAATTTCAAATATTTTCAACAAATCTGGGAAGGTAGATATCACTTATTTATGTATATTTTTTCTTATAAATTATTTAGAGACATGCCAAATCTTCAGTAGAAAAATGGGGAAAGCATAACAGATAATTCACAGAGGAACAACACAAACAGCTAATAAACACCCAAAATAATATATCTAATTAGTTCATATTGTGGAACAAAAACTATAATGATGTGAATATAAGATAACTATTCTTTCCTTATCAAATTACTTCAAGTAGAAAGAATATCACAGGGTTAATAAGCATAGAATAAGACACATTTTCTTGCTCCAATAATGGTGGGGATATAATTCAATATAATATTTCTGAAAAGCAATTTGGCAGCATATGTATCCAGAATCAAGGAATTCATATTTTTTTGACCTAGAAATTACACATCTATGACTCCATTCTTAAATAATGATTAGCAATATGGACAAGTATGTCCACACATAGATTGCAGGCAGAATGGGGACCAAAGACCCCATTCTTGGCAAGGGCACACACCTCTAGAAAAAGGGGAAAATAAAAAGTAAGCTAAGTGAGGTGGAACAGAGGAAAGTCAGCTAGTTTACCTTTAAACCAGCCATTGCTAAATTTCTTATCTGAGCAAGTTTCCTGCTTTTCCTAGAAACCTGGCCTACTGGAGAAACAGCTTACTAACACCCCTGCTGGGTCTGTAAGCACTCTGAAGAACAATGGCCACAGAGGATGCTGTGTGCAAGGCCTAGCAAGAAACATTAACTAGGCCACTTTCTGCTCAGTTAACAGTCAACACAAACACCCACTGTGGAGGTTTGTATTTGGCTGGGGCAGGAATCAAGGGAACAGTCAAACCCTGAAATATGGGCAGGAGGGCTTGTATCCCTTATCCCAGAGAAAGACCCTCTGTAGTGGTGATGAGAGGACAATTCCTCCTTCCCACAGATTCTTCAGGGGAGATTGATGCCAATGGCATTTAACTCTGCAGTGAACTAGCGGAGACTAACACCTCCCCAGGCCTCTATGTGTGTGACTACAGACAGGAGGCTGCTCCTAGACAAGGCTCAGGTTCCAGATTTCTCAACACTGCTCAGACTCTTAATGATTATAGAAACAATAAAAGCTGATACGCTTGCTCAGAGAAACTGCTAATGTCTTTGTTCCCTTCCTCAGCTTACTCTCTGGGCTAATGAGCAAATACACTTTAATAAAAGTGGAGTGGTACTAACACCCAGGGTCACCGTCAAAACCTCACAAATAGGCAAGGGTCCCTGTGCTCCCACCTGTGAAAATTCTATTCTGTGTGTCTTGTCTGTTTATCTCTTGTTATTTCTAATTTTATATTTCTTCCATGGATTGCTGCCAGATCCACAGGTCTTAATGGACCCTGCCCCTGGGGTGGGACCCCAGCAATAGCTGTTCCTTAAAGTAGTACTTATAATAATTAAAATTAGAAAGAGTAATGTCCAACAAAAAATTATGCTAATACCACTTCACATTTTCTTGAAGAGTATTTAATGATTCAAGATTTCCTTCAGAGTATGGCAAGGATGGTCTTTTCAGCCAGTCCTAGATAACCCTGTCACTCCCCTAGTTAAAGCCCTTCAAAGGCTCAATCTACGCTTGAGAATAAAGGTGTATTTCTTAATATGGCTTGACAAAGATCTCACCTAAGTTTCCTCTCAGTTCTCTTCATGCATGGCTCTCCCTCTTCAACCCAAACCATTCAGGGTCTTTGCTGTATCTGTTCTCTCCACCTCAACCCTCTTATCTCCATTCACACCCTGTTAATCCCCTGCTCACAGATTCTGGGTTTCAGTGTAGAATCACATCCTGATGTGATCACTGATATAAAGGTCCTGCCTCTTTTAAGCCTGGCCACTGTATTTCCCTGATCTCAGATCTTCACGATTACCTGTGCTCCATGACACCGTGTGTCCCAGAAGGGAAAACACATCTTGTTCCTTCCTGCACCCTCAACACCACGTCTGCACACTTGTCAAATGGTTGAATGAACAAATGAATAAACAAATATGCTCATGAAACAAGGTGATAAAACATAATACCAAACTGAAAATACAGGCATAAACATGCAGTTATATAACAAGAAAAAATAATAGCAGGAAAAAGGACCTAACAAAATAAAAAGTATAAAGGGTGATTATCCAAGTAAGAAGATCACAGACAATCTGTCCAGGCAACTTTTCTATATTTCCTTGTATTTTCTGGATTGTTCAGAATAAACATTTCAAAATGTAAAACTTGTAATGACATTAGGAGGTGCCTGCTACTATTACCCCCATTTTAGACAGTATTTATTATTTTAAAAACGTATGTGCTGTCTCACCTTTAAATAACATTCAGATAGCAAGTACCGACTGCATGCCTGTCACTGCAATAGTTATCCAACAATATTGAAAAATAATTTGAAGGTGGTTTTTCAGAACTGCCTAACATTAAAAAATGATACAACAAATAGTTAACTCCTTAAAATAGCTTTTTAAAAAATTCAATTATGTTCAAGTTTAATATTTAGACTGCCAGAAATTATTCTTTCCATTTCCAAACTGCTAAGCAGAGTGAGTTCTGCTGGGTGTCATCAACCCAGCATGTTTCAGTGCCAAGGTCTACAGTTGTTTGTTTCAGAACCTCTAATTAGCTGCCTTATCTTCTGCTAGGGATTCTTCTGGTGCTAAATTTTAATCGCCCAAATTAATTGAAATACTGTAGCAATTTCAGATTAACATTTTCAAAATTAACAATGCATAAAATAAAATCATCCATAAATCTGCTTGGTAACAGCAGCCACTAATGAACTCTGAAAAACAGACCAGATCCCACTGCTAATTTGCACTGTACTATGCAGCTAAACCTCAGGAAACAAGGTTTCTCATCCAAAATTTAGCATTAGTATGGCACATAGAAGATGTCTAAAAGGATAAGGTCCCTGGAGCCAAAGGCACTGCAATTAAGTCTGGCACCCACCTGGTGTCGTATGACCTTGGGTGACTTATTTAACCTCTCAGAGCTTTGGATCCCTCTGCAAAAAAACTCCAATGATCACTGCCTCCTGGTATTCACATGTTTATTTATTCCCCTTTCCCAAATGTAGGTAGGACCTGTGACTTCCCTCTGGTCAAAAGAATATGGCCAACATGTTAGGCCATCACTGTTGTGACTGTGTTATATAAATTTGAGTCTCCACCTTGCTAGGAAACTCTATTGCCTTCTTGATTTCCATACTCTGATGAAGCAAGCACTCATGTTGGGGAACTGAGGACCGTCTCCGGCCAACAGTACGCCAGGTAGTGAGGCCTTCATTTCAATAGCCCAAAGGGAACAGGCCCTGCCCCAGCTGAGCCGTCAGATGAGCTCTGGCCACAGACGACAGGTTAAGTGAGGTAGGGAAGAAACCCTGAAGCAGAGAACCCAGCTAAGCCATGTCCAAATTCTGACTCGCAGAAAAAGACTCAGATAATAAATGTTTTATGCCAGGGGTCCTCAAACTTTTTAAACAGGGAGCCAGTTCACTGTTCTTTAGACCATTGGAGGGCCAGACTGCAGGCCCCAGGACGAGTTGGCTGCTAAGCAGGACAGGCAGTGGTGGCAAAAACACCCAGTAGGCCGGATAAATGTCCTAGGCAGGCCACATGTGGCCCGCGGGCCGTAGTTTGAGGATGCCTGTTTTATGCTATTAAATTTACGATAACTTCTTATGTAGCAATAGAAAACCAATACTACTGTGTATTTATGTGTGAGTGTGTGTCTGTTAACAATAAACATCACTACTACTACCATTTACAGAGTGCTTACCATGTGTTAAAGTTTTTTTTATTTTGTTATTAGGAAATTGTGCATATTTTATTAGTTAGGGTAGCAGTATGTGCATTTGTTTTGGGGGATTTTTTCTGATTAATATGAGGGTACACACACCATTAGATCACACTGCTTGCATTCTGCACAAAGCCTAAGCTGTAGCCATGTCTCTCTCATGGGACGTGTGCCACACACCCACACTGGGAATGAGTGACATGTTATCTCATTGAACTTTCATAATGACACAAGGAGGTGGCAGCTGCTGTTACCCCTGTTTTAGAGATGATAAAACACGTTTACTTGCCCAAGGTTATACAACTAGTAAGTAGAAAGGAAAGATTCAAATCCAAATCCATGCCCAGGGCTTCCTCTGGAGATGAAAGGTCGATGGACCAATTTATTCTAATATGTGTGTAAGAACAAAGGATTATCACCATCTAGAAACCACGCTGACATTAAAAGGAGAATACTGGCCAGGCCTGCTGGCTCATGCCTGTAATCCTAACACTCTGGGTGGCCCAGGCAGGAAGACTGCTTGAGCTCAAGAGTTCCAGACCAACCTGACCTTTAAAAGTAAGACCCCCCATCTCTACTAAAAATAGAAAAATTAGCCGGGCATTGTGATGGGCATCTGTTGTCCCAGCTACTCGGGAGGCTGAGGCAGGAGGATTACTTGAAACCTGAAGTCTGAGGTTGCTGTGAGCTAAGCTGCTACCAAGGTTCTCCAGCCTAGGTGAAAAAGTGAGACTCTGGCTCAAAAAAAAAAAAAAAAGAGAGAGAGAGAGAATATTAACTTGGAAAAAGGAGAGAGAGAATATTAACTTGGTATTTTAGGTACAATGCCAGGGTCATTAGAAGATCAGAAGGTCAACTGTATGGCAAAAATACTTGGATTTTTGGCATCACTGCAAACTCAAGTTGCCAGTTGAGATGAGCCTTTGTTGGGAATTTTCAGTTCCTGGGTTAGGTACATTCCTCCAGATTTGTCTCTTTTGATATCACAAAGCAGTAGTAAAGGGAGGAGCTCACAAATTTTACACAGGCGAGGAAAGCGAGGTGGGAACCCCAGACACAGTTATGCCCAAAGATGGAAATTGTCTGAAAATTGCTGCACACAGTAACACATGTGCATTAGGATCTGCTAAAACCAACCTTATCTTTTTCCCTCTGCATTCTTTTGTAAACACTGAATTATAGAAAACAAATTCCACATGGATAAGCTAGCTCAGCCCCACTCTCCAATTGGGAATTGGCACAGAAATCAGGCTGGCCAGTCACCGGGCACTCTGGCTACTGTGATTGCTGCAGCAATGAGCATGTGATCTAGGCCAGGCCAACTGAAGCACTCCTAGGGACTTTTGCTAGATTTCCTAGGGAAAAGGAAGTCTGTTCTCTCTGGGTTCACTAGCTGTGGGAACAATGCACTCTGAGAATGACTAATAGACAACTTTGCCTCCAAACAAGCCTGCCTGAGGCACCTGCTGACAGGAGGTCAAAAGAGAAAAGAGAACTGAGAGACAGAGAGAAACTGAACTCCGATGATACTAAGTTAAACACCTGGATCCAACCCTACCTGAAGCCAAAATAATCTAGACGTCCAACTTACCTAAGTCAGCACGTACTTTTATTTTCTAGAACAAGTATGAAATGGGTTTATGTCACTTAGTAAGCAAAACCCTGTAGGTTGATACAGAGCTGACTGACCCAAACCTAGTAACAGACTGATAATTTCATTTTAACATCTGTAGTACTAGTAAATTTACTTTTACTAACATAACCGTTAGGTATTTCATTTTCTTGCCCTGTGTCCTTTTTTGCTCGCAATGAGTTTTCCCTTATCTGCATGCACAACTAAACCGTTCGTAACCTCCACCACATGCTATGATGGTTCATCACACGCTGCACACCATAACCTATGTCTGATCACCCCAACAAAAGTCCAGGTTCCTCAAAGGTGAGGAAACTTCCATATGTTTCTAATATCTATACAGAGAAAAAGAATTAGTCTCAAAAGAAAAATGATCTGTATAAGCAATTCTAAGAACCTAACATAAGCTTGTCTTTCAAAATACAAATTTAAAAATTAACCTGTTTTGCACATACTGAAAGGTAACTAATTGCCAATAGGAGTCATTGGACAGAAATTCCATAAAGCACACGCCAATATTTTAGTTAATGTGACTATTAACGTGTATTAAGGATGACTTTATCAATGTCCTGATATCAGCTGGATACCATATGGTTAATGGAAACCAGTATGTTTTGACCCAAATGTTTCCTTTCAATTAAGTTACTTTAGGTCTAAGCTCTGAACAAGGCTACCTAGCTCTCAGAGGTTGTTGGCTCATAAGAAATTCCTTAAGTTTCTTTGTTTACTTAGTATTACACGGCACGTTCTTTATTTTTTTCTGAAACACAGTAATATTCAACTATCATGGCCACAGATACAGCAGAGGAAGTTCAGGTCTAAATAAGGAGAACTTTATTAATGACAAATGTTCAAAGTAGCTCACTAGGTTCAAGACCTCCTTTTCAGAATCTTTTGTCTGCATATTTAATAGATACATACATTGTCTTCTAAAGATAGAACTACTACTACAATAATAGACATTGTTAGAAGTGCATAAATGGCCCAGAAGTAGATTCTGGATATTATAACGCAAACGTCTTGTTATTTCAACAATCACATTACTGATGCCCTGTTTCCCATCCAAAAGCTCCCCAGGTCCATCTTTGAATATTTACCTCACCTTTGTTCCTATTCTGAAGGTACCTGAGCAGTGTAAAAGACTGGCTTGGCAAGGCGTGTACAGACCTGTCAGACAACAGCAGTGGTGATCCTTTGTGAACTCAGAATGAGCCTTGAAAGGGAAAAATAAATCCTTCTCAAGCCAAAAAAGATGCAAGCTAGGGACTGTGACGCTCATTTCAGAAGTCTGTTATCATGGCAAAGAGAATCAGAAAGGTAGTCCCGAAAATAACTACAAGAGGATCAACGGCCTTCGTGCAAATCAAGTCTTATTGTCCATAGTTTAATAGAAGCTGGGGAAAAAAAAATCAGCTATTTTAAAAACCAGAGCATGCTCCCCAGCCTTCGTTCACAGCTTGGATTTCTCATTTCTCTGCAATGAATCTTAATCACTGGGTTTACTGTCCCAGTTTTTTCAAGTTCATTTCTTTCAATGTGAAATGTATTTTTACACATTTACAATTATGCTCCTAATATTTAGATTAGGATTTATAGTTGATGAGAGAAATGAGTTTTGGAGGTGACAGAAAAGACAGAAGTAGAATTGACTGATTAATATGGAAATGTTATAATCTATGGAAAATTTTTACTTATTTATTATAGACAGAAGCTTGTTTACTAAAACCTCCAAGCATATACAATTGTCTCCCTCGGATAAGAAAAAAGAAAACATGTATTTTTAGAGTCACGATTTTTAAAGTACTAGGTTGCTATTTTTCTCATCAGCGTATTCTATTTGGAAACTAAAATGTAACATTTCTTTAAGAAGCATATTCATATTATGTTTAAAAGCAAATGTAAAAGGAACCCACAATTCTGTTTAGATTTGGAATGAATACATAATCTTTGGAAATTAAAGCAAAAAGGAGAGTTACAGGCAGTATTAAATTGTAATTCCATGCAATAAACCCCCATGACAATATTTTTATTAACATAAATGAAAACATCTACACACAACCCAGTGTGAAAGCAGCTGGAGCTCACCGTTGCTTCTCTCTTCCAATTCGTGTTGCTTTTTTGCACATGCTGTGTAATTATTTAACAAATTATTTTATATTGAATTATTTTAAGATACTATGCCATACTATAACGGATCCATATATAAAACATCATGTAACATTTAAATGTATTTATATACATTATAACATGCAGTTATAGAATCAAACTTTGTGTCTATAGCTTTCCTTTCCTAGATAGAATATCAAGTCCTGTGGACAGGAGACATATTTTATAAATAATGATATCCCGGTGCTTCATATCATGTAAGAAAGGAAGCTGATAATGAAATAAAGATTCCCTGAATTTCTTTTTTCATACAAGAACACACAATAATGGTGGGCATCACCTATCCTAACCACCTAACAGAGAGAAAGAGAAAGGGACCATCTTTGATGATGTCTTTGCTAAGAAACAGTCCGATGTCTCCTTAGTGACTCTCAAAGACAGTGTTTCTAAGCCCCATGTATCTCTTTGTAATCAAGAGTTTAACAGTGAACAGGAGAGGCAAGAGCTCTGAGGAAGGACTCATCAATTTAACCATTATCTGTTCATTTACTATTCAAGGTTATCGCAAAGCACACCAGTAACTTAAGATCAGAAAGCGTAAGCGACCTAAACATTTCCCATCTACACAATCTAATCTTAAGGCAGCACAACACAGAACAAGGGCCTGACTTTTTTAAAAGCTAGGCACTGTGGACTTAATACAGGATGCTATGAATTCCACAAATACAAGACAATTTTGCAATAGTCTAAAAACGTGGACTCAATAAAAAGAGAACATGTCCTGGCATAGGCATTTGCCACATGCAAACTGAAATAAATCTCCTATCTGTTAAACTTGAGAGAAGGAAATCTTTAAAGCTCAGTATTAAAATTTAATTGGTAACTTTGACCTTGAGTGCCACTTTAGGTGAAAAATATCGCACCCGTGCTCAGATTTTCTTGAGATTTATGATCTCATGTTCTTGAAAAAGGCCTAGCACCTCCGTGTTCCTGAAATAATTGATCTGTCTGTTATACGTGTTATTTTTCTGATGCCAACATCTGTCTCAGGAAAAAAGAAAGTATAAACTGATGAAAATACCCTGCTATATTTAAGAAATCCAAAAGCGGTATCAACATTTGCATTTAACACATTACTATAGTTATAAAAGCAGTCAAGATCACAAATTGATAAGTTCCTTAGAACACAATAGAAGATTAAAATAGAAGAGCAAAGCCATTTGCAAATAATCTATAA
Source organism: Galagoides demidoff (assembly GCA_963574575.1). Lineage (NCBI taxonomy): Eukaryota > Metazoa > Chordata > Mammalia > Primates > Galagidae > Galagoides > Galagoides demidoff. Next base: position 13,586 of record CAUYQV010046636.1, read on the forward strand.
AGATTAACCACAATTAGTAATACAGAATAAATGTTTTAAGAGAACGAACACACTACAACACAAACCTACAGCTCACATCTTGCTTAGGCTTGAAAAATACCCTTTCAACCTTGGGAGCCTCCCTTTTTCTGTTTCTTTAATGTAATCACACACTAATAATTTCACTAAAAAAATTTCTCAACCATAACCACTGATTGTGTCTATTGGTAAAAATGAGAAAAAGATCATGACATCTACCAGGTAAGCGGGGAATAGTGACAAATATGAAAATGACTACGATTATGTAACTTCTTGCCTGAATGAAAATTCAACATAAAACTCAGAGTCTGTTTGAAAAGAAATAACAGGCAAATATTATGACTTCTCCTTCACATGAGAAAATATATGATATTCAATAACATGCTGCAATATAAACTAATTAATATAATCCTTGCTCTCACCAAGGGTTGACTACACGCTGGGTACTTTCAAGAGTACGTGTATTAACTTGTGTTAACTTGTCACAATAACTTTGTCAGGTAGAAACTGTTACCAGACCTCCTTTTACCAATGAGGAAACTACAGCACAGAGAGAGGAGGCAAAGTGCTGAAGGTCAAACAGCAAGTGAATAGCTAAGTCCGATGCCCAGCCCGGGCAACATGACTCAGAGCCACGCTTCCCACCACCAGACTATGTTGTCGTGTTCCATTAGTACATCAAGCAGGAAGAATTTAAAAAGCAGGAGAGCCAAGGCATACAGGAAAAGTATATGGCCATTCATTAAGTCATGCAGCAAATATTTTATCAAGTACCTATTACCCATGGAACTATGCATTAAGTTCCTTTCCAAGACAAAGGGTCTATGGAGAAGATACATTTACCTTTGCAGATAGCTCTGAAATCTGGACCTCATGAAGTGGTAACACTTGGCCTCCCAAACTGTTTAACCAGTATTTTTACAAGCCACCCTAACGCAGGCCCTGGAAAGCAGTGTATTAGCACATGGATAGGTCAACTAAATTAGCTGGAAGAAAGAAAAAAAAATCAAAAAGAACTTGCATGGTAAAAGCATTAACAGCAGAAAATGTGCCTTAGATGTTTGCTCATACAGTCTCGGTTTCCCCAACCCTCTGTTTAAACATACAGGATGAGACATCTCCCACACAACCATGAAGATCTGCTGAACAACAGCCACAACAGGGTCAAGGCAAGATCATCACCAAGCAAAGGTTAACTTTGACCAAAGAAGTTTTGCACCTTGCCAGCAGGAAGAGGCCAAGATGCAAAAGTCAAGCAACCTTCAATACATAATTCTAGTCTAAATCAAAAGATAGCTACAGGGAGAAATAGGTGTTATCACATCACCAGCTTCCACAGGCAAGATCATTAACATGTATTTTGTTTTTTCCAAAAATGTGCAAAAGTGAAAAAAAAAAAAAAGCTCGTATCTGTTCATTATACCTAATGGAAAACTACCATATATTCTTACAAACACAGCATGCAATAACAGTTTTGTAAGTTTATTCTTTATATAGTTTTAAAATCTTTGGACAAATAGAAAGTACCAGAAGAGCTGGACCTACATAGTGCCATTGCCTTTACGATAAAGGAGGTAAATGTCCTATTGGTCTACTTTGCCATATTTATAATCTGTGAATTTACCATACTTTCCTTTGAATAATCTAAGGGATCCCAGAAATTGTCGACGATATAGTAAGTTGTTAAAGACAGATACGTGCCTACTGACATACTATAAATATAGAAATGCATTGCCCGGGGGAGAAGTGCCCATAAAAGAAAACTCCATTAAAAAAATAAACACTTAATACTACGCAGCCATTAAGAAGGATGGAGACTTTACGTCCTTCATGTTCACATGGATGGAGCTGGAGAATGTTCTTCTGAGCAAAGTATCGCAAGAATGGAGGAAAAAGTATCCAATGTACACACCTTTATTATGAAACT